>JAJPUD010009716.1:0-48399 GCA_023553655.1 Myrmecobius fasciatus | reverse complement strand
TTTTTGATATTTCTGTTGCCCTGATCTCAATTTATTTCCCCATTCTTCTTCTAGCTCTCTTTTGAGATTCTTAATGCAATCATCCAGGTAAGCCTTCTGAAAGGGAGACCAACTTAGATTCATCTGGGATTGTTTTCATAATGTCAGGATCTGGGGACTGTTCTATTTTTTCTCCGTAAAAGCTTTCTATGGTGAGAGCTCTCTTCTGCTTCTTGCTCATGATTTAAAGTTGTGGTATTGGTCACCAGCAGAGAATACTGCAACAATTTGTATTTTCCCTGGGGCAGTTTGCCGAGTTGACTTCCGGGCTGAGGCTGGTCGGTCTAGATTCGCACTAGGACCACATTTTCAGCTGCTCTCGATCCACCCTTTACCAAAGGCAGATCGGCCAAAGCACCTGCCCGCAAGCAGAGCAAAGTGGCCCAGGTGTCTCCCAGGAGCTTCCTGGGTGCCTAAAATCCACCCCTTTATCGCAGCCCTGACTTCTCCCCGGCTGGAGTCTGTTCGGGACCAGCAGCCGATTTCCCCTGAGGCTAACCTTCTTCGGAGTTCTTTCAAGGTAGATTTTTGATAGAAGTACGTTGTAGTCCAAATGTTTGGCGGGGCCCTCACTCACAAATCAGTTCGGAGGCTCACTTTGTCTGGGTTTGAGGGAAGGTCCCAGGAGTTCACAGAGAAAGCTGTCTGCAGTTCGCCATCTTGGCTCCGCCCCTTGCAAGTCACATATTCTGCTCACCTTTGTTGTTGTTTTCAGTAATGCCTCAAATGCGTCTCTTGATGAATATCTCCTTTTTTCTTTTGGCAATTAAGGTCCCCTTTCCAGGATACATTATTGTGAGATGTAGTTTAAGCTTCTTTTCTTTTTAAAATATGCTCATCCCTTCATTTTGGGATGGTGATATCTAGTGGGAACGTTGAATTACTATTTGCTATTTCATGAATTCTTTACCTTGTGTTCTACTTTTTTTTATTAATGTGTAAATTCAACTATATGTCTGCAACATTTTGTTGTCATTGTTGAGATTCTGAATTTGGAGAAGTTTGCAACAATACAAAAAAAAGAAAAAAAAAAACTTACTCTGACATCCTTCCAATACCATTATCTCACTATTTGTCATATGGTCCTAAGATATTTATGAGAGATTCCTTATTGAAGAAAATTGCATTCAAATAAAATGTTTTCTTTTTAAAAACAAAATAAACACAGCACAATATTCTGCTTTTCTATGTCTCTAATATCTTGCAGTGTAATTGTAAATATGTTATCTACTATGGAAAACTGTGAATGGCTGCTTCTTTAATTCTCATATTTTCATCAATATTGTTAATTTGCTGAAATAATGCTTATGAAGATTTTAAAAAGTCAACAAAGTCTTTTGGGTTAATAGTTGTTCAAAATATAAAAATGTAAATGTAAAATATTATAAAAATGTAAGAACCATCTATCAGCAAGCATTTATAAGTAACTACTATGTGTAATAATGTCTGCATTCACTGCATTATGATACTGAAATAGTCTTGCCTTCTTATACAGAAGCCCTAATTTTCTTCCCTGCTCCTTTATCAATATTTAGTTAGCATTGAGTAAATTCTTCCCGATGATTTACTCTACAACCAGTTTAAGCTAACTTGTGTCTGAAAAAATACCAATTTGTTCATTTTATCATCTATATATTCTAAACAGAACAGAACTGTTTTCAGACATGGACATAGGGTGCTTTCCTCATGGGCACCTTCCTTTGCAAATTTCAGTCTCTCAAATACTGTTCATTTAAGAAACTCAATTCCCTACAAGAAGATTCTCATGTTCCCTTCTAAACATTGACAAAATATACGAGAGAAAATAGTAACTACTACTTATGACTCTGTTTTGGTTATATAGCAACAGGTGAAAGAAGAGTTTGTCAGAACATTCACTGGTTTTGTAAATTGCTTTCTGGAGTACAAATCTGAACTTCAAATTTAAATTCATCAAACATTCATCATGTTCTCCTGTAACCAGGAAATGTATGGAAAAGATTCCTTAAAAAGTCTCTGTTCCACTTCTGTTACTTACTTGACCATATACTACAGCCCCTCTCCCCCACTTTAGTATCATCATGGAGTCTTATTTCATATGAGTGATTCAACCAAGATGATGTGCAGTGTTTGTATTGGGGAGAGAGCTAATTTTCCAACTGAGTAAACAAACAGAATACCATACAGAGCATTGCTCGGCAGGTTGTGTGAATACACTCTCCAGTCTTTCACCTTCTCACCATGGGGCTCCAAGAGATATTTTCCAAAAGATTGGGCACTGTAGCTTGTAAACAAAAGATGTATCATTTCAGAGTTCACTAAAATAAGATAATAAATTCAACAAACCTCAATGAACAGGAACCCTAACTCCCTGAAAATATTAATCAACCATATTTTTTTTTGGTACTGCACTTTTAGGAAATTAGAAGTAAATGGCAACCAAATGAAAATATCATAAATTTATTTTTAAAAAAAATCTTCCCTATACCAAGCTAATTTTCCATCTGTCTCTATCTATATCAATACCTCCCGATACAATAGTTTTCTTTTCTTCCCCTTAGTTAACCAAGAAATGCAGTTAACTAGAATAATCCTTTCCTCAAGCATTCTTCTGGCTAATTGAGACTATATATTTATCAGAGAACTAATCTTAGCCCACGGCTCACATTAAGATAGGTTAACATTATTATTGAATATTGGTCTGCACAATGTTCTTCATTAGGTGTTGAATAAAATTAAATATTTTTCATAGGTGCCAAATTAATGGAGACAATCTCCACCTTCATTGATCTTACCATATATGATGAGGAATAATGCTGACTGCAAAAATAGTAGGAATATCTACTCAATCAAAATATTTCTGAATATTAGACTTGAAAGGGACATTAAAGGAACTTTCATCTAGTCCCCAGAGTTCATATATGATAAAACTGAGACCCAGATACATAAGGGATTTATCAAAATTTAAATGGAATCCCAGATTCTCATATCTAGAAGGGAATTGAGGGATCATTTAGTTATAGATTACAGTTACAGAATCATAGATTTAGATTTAACAAGGACCTTAGGAGTTCTCTAGTTCAAATTCTTTGGTTTTTCAAATGAGAAAATGAAGACCCAGAGAATTAAAGACTTCCCAGGATTGCACTGCTAATGAGAATCACAGCAGGATTTGAACTAAGGTTCTCTGACCTCAAATCCAGCCCTGTTTCTACTCCCTATTACTGTTCCTCAGTGTTTATATCACTTCCCAGACGACACAAAATGAATAAAGTACTCACAGAAGTCCATTATCAATCAATGCCATTCTCCCTCTCTAGTCCTGATCTTTCCATTAATAGGCTGGATTATTAGATGAGACCTAGAGTTTTTTCTCTTATGCATCCCCAATCCTTAGGATAATAGAGGGCAGTGAGAAAGACTTTCATTGGACCCCTGACACCAAGTGACCCACAGGACTGTATGTCCCTACAAAAGCCATTTAAACTATCAATTCCAAAGATAATTCTCTAAAATTGATAGTTGCAGAATAAATTTCAATAGGAGTTGGTAGGGAGAATTTCTTCACTTATCCAGTTAAATGACAAGTCTGGTGTGAAAAAATGTACCTCACAATATTGTTGCTAGTATCTAATGAGACAAAAGCAATTTATTAGTGTATGTGGGGTCAGTTATAATTTTCATAATAAATATTTAATGAATTCAATTATATTCATTCAGCAGACATTTATGGTGTGTCTACATAGTGTTAAAGGCACTGTGATGCCATCATATCAATTTTATAGTTAGATTTCTTTGTAGAGGCAGTTAGCATAGTAGCTAGAGTATTAGATTTAGAATCAGACAGAACTCAAGTTCAAAACTAACCTCAGACCTTTATTAAATGTGTGACCCTGATCAAGTCACTTAATCTGTCAGTTTCCTTATCTGTAAAATGGGGATAATAATATCATTCACCTCCCAGGGTTGTTGTTAGAATCAAATGAGATAATATTTGTCAAATGCTTTAAAATTTTTTAAATGCTAAATAAATATTAGCAGTTATTCTAATTTATGATTTTTAAATTGCAAATATTCTCTTGGTCAAAATATATGTCTTCAATACACTTCTCTCATATTCATTTCTGCCTACTGAAATTTTTTTCCATTACTCAAAAATCAAGTGAGGTGTCACTTCCCTTATATAAGATCATAACTTTTTTTTTTTTTTTTTTTTTTTTTTGCATTTGGGACAAGTCAAGAGGGTTAATGAAGAAGCTGCCCTTCCTCCCATAAAGGAAAAACTGGTGAGAAAGACCACTCCCAGGATGATACTGGTGGTGCTGCTGCCATTCTGAGTGTAAGCTATGGAATATTGGCACTCTAAATTATGTATCTATTTTGGAGGAAAAGCCCCAACAATCACCTTAGTTATAATTACCACAAAGCTTTCCTTAATTCCGCCAAAGGAAAATAATTTTTCCCATTTTAATTTTTGTAATTCTTTGTAGCTCTCCCATTTACTTATTATGTTCTAATTTATACCATAGTTATTTGCATACAGACCTCATTTGTTCATTCATTCACTCAATAAACATTTATTAAAGGCCTAATGAAATTAGAGCATTGTGCTGGGTAGATAAAAAAGACAAATGAAATACACCCTCCTTTCTTCAAGAAATTTATAATTTATCAAAGTATGTACTCAGATAAATATAATACAAAATGGAATATGTTAAGTATAAAAGCAGAATGTATGTATAGTTTTATCAGATCAGATGAGGAAGAAATCAACTTCTTCTAGACCATTGAGGGAAGGCTTCTTCCCTCATTTGACCTGGGCTCTTAGACCAATAGTCCCTGCCTTTTATAGGGATTTTTTTTTTTTGTCATGGGCGCTCTTGGAAGTTTGTTGAAGCTTCTGGATCTCTTCTTAAAATAATGTTTTTAAATGTTTTAAAAATATAATAGATTACAAGGTAAATCAAATATAGTAAAATTCAGTTATTAAAATACTAAAAAGACAAGATCACAGACCTTATATCACCATATTTTGGACATTATCATCCCTGACAGAGTGATGTGGCAGACATATTAAGAATATATATTGAATAAAAACAATTATGTTATATCTAATGCTAAATTTTAATAACCCAACTGTATCTTATTCTTTATGTCCTATAAAATAAAATACAAATTGCCTTGCCTGACATTTAAGATGTCTTCACATCTAATTTAAACTTCCTGCTTCCTTGCCATATTTCATTTTTTTTATGTATCTGATTCCTCTCTCTCTCTCTCTCTCTTTCCTTCTCTCCCTCTTTCCCTCTCTCCCTGTGTCTTTCTCTTTTTCTCCCCATTTTTCCTCTCACTCTCTCAATTGTCCTCATATCCAATGTATTGCCAATTTCTATTATATTTTTGTAACATCTCTCTTTATTCTGATTTTGCCCCCAATCATCTGATGCAGGCTCATACAACTTCAGGCCTAGATTACGTACTTGTTGATTGGTTCCCATTCTTCATCCAATTTGTTCTCCAACTCAGTTATCAAAGTGATTTGCACAAGTCTGACATGACCATGTCATCTTCCTAATCAATACTCATATGACTTTCTGTTGCCTCCAGGATCAAATTAAAAATCCTCTGTTTGGCTTTCATAGTTCCTCATAATTGACTCCTTCGTACCTTCAGTTTTCTTATACCCTATACTCTTTTGTGACCAGTGGCTTGGGTGTGATATATACATACATTTTCCCCCCAGAGTGGATCCTTTAACAGCATGTCCCTGGTTTGTTTGTTTTCATCATCTTTTATCTTTTCCACCCTGTAGAACAGAGCCTGTCACATGGTAGATGTTTAATGAATCATTTAATTGAATTATTCATCTTTGTATATGTCTCAGGGGCTAGAAGATTGTCATATACATTGCAGGTACTTAATAAATGTTCATTCAACAAACATTCATCAAGCATCTGCTGTGTTTGTGGAACACTGTGCTAATCTTTTGTTTATTGAATGACATCAAATTGAAATGTATGTCCAATAAGAAATTAAAATGGCATGAAAAAAGGAGGTATCCGGATTCAGGATACTAAAAATTAAGGAATCCCTTGCACCTGGAAATCCACTTAAGCACTGTTGATTAGTTATAAATCAAAAAGCATCATGTTGGGGATTTTTCCTATCTATCTGACATTTAGTGTTTTCTATTATATGTTTTCTTGGTTTTCTTATCTTCCTTTCAAGTACCAGGGCCTAGTATTTATTATGAACATAGAGTAATAATAACAAAAAAGGTGGTTACAAGAATTCCTCTCTTCCCAGTGAGAAGAGGGAGCTCCAATCCATGGAAGTTAAAACATTCTGCAGAGAGACATTAAAATTATGTTTGAATTTTGTGCAAGAAAAGCTCTGTGATATTTTAAGAAGCTTATTAACATTTTACTCACAAGTGGAGGCAAGTCAAAAAAGTCTTGAAATAAATTTCAAATATTTTGGAAAGTAAGAGTCATATAACATAGAAAAGAGAGTAAGAAAGAGAAACACTTATTATTTTAGGATGCTTATACCAGTTTAGTTTGCAAGCTCAACATTTGGTTTTGAATTTATTCACTCCAAGTGCATCTGCACAGAAGTGTTGAAGAAACTAAATTAGATTTCATGGAGAAACCATTCAACAATATACCTTGATAAAATTTCATTCATACTTTCATCAAATTGTATTCTATTTACTAGTCTGTTTTTTTTTTTTTTTTTTTAGAATTCCACGTACAAAGAAGTTCTGTGGTATAGTCAATTGATCATTGCACTTAGAGTGAGAAAAAACTAGATTTGAAACCAACTGCCGGTCTTTACTATGTGACCATAGATAATTCATTTCACCTCTCTTAGGGCCTCAGTTTTCTCATTGGGAATAGAGCATAATAACACTGTAGTAGCACATTTAAAAAGGCTATCTTGAGATTGACAAAAGATTAATTTGTGTAAAGCCTTTTGCCAGCCTCAAAGTATTATATCAATGCCATCTAATGATATGAAAATAATATCTTTAAAGTTTTTGTAATTATAGCTTAATCTAATTCAACAAATATTACGTATTATGCTAGGCACTTAGGTAAAATCTAACAGTTAGATATGATCTAATCTTAGCTTTCATAGAGCTAGAAACCTAGTAGGAAGATTTGGTGATTATGAATATAGGTATGATATATAATAATACCCAGTGTGTACCTAAGATTGGTATAAAATACTGTACAAATTTTGAAACAAACGTCTTTTTGGCATTTAATCTGACTAAATCATCTCTTTTTAGATTTTCTATATATTACTCTCCTTCATGTATTCTGTTGCCTAAACAAATTGACTTTCTTGCTCTTCTTTACAAATGACACCCCATCTCCATGTCTAAGCCTTTGATCATCCTAGGATTCTGTGCCTGGAATTTTCCATCTTTTCACCTCTGCTTCTTAGCTCAATTCAAGTAGAACCATTTACATGAGATTTTTCATGATTTCTTCCTCCCCAATTACTATGATGAATCTCCCTCACCCCATTATCTTGTACTTAAGTATATTTTGTATTAATATATATGTATATGACATAAATATTGTCTTCCCAATAGACCACAAGTTCATGGAAATGAAAGGTTTTTTTTAATGTTTTCATATCCCCAGTTTCTAGAACAATGCCTAGCATATACTAGGTGCTTAATAAATGTTTCTTGATTGATTTATTAACCAATTGAATCAGGGGAATAGAGAAGACTGATAGGAAAAGTCATGTAAAATTAGGTAAATAATTGCATACATGTAAAGTCTTTATTATATCATCATTCAAAAAATCATATTTTTCTATTTCACCAAAGAGTTATCAACTGGGGGCAGCTAGGTGGCGCAGTGGATAGAGCACCAGCCCTGAAGTCAGGAGAATCTGAGTTCAAATCTGGTCTCAGACACTTAACATTCCCTAGCTGTGTGACCCTGGGCAAGTCACTTGGCCTCAATTGCCTCAGCAAAAAGCAAAAAAAAAAAAAAAAAAAAAAAAAAGAGTTATCAACTGAAAAAGGTTAGACTAATTTTAGTCGATTGAGTTTCTTTGTACAAAAAGGAAAAGTGTAGCAGTTTTCTTTTTTTTCTTTTTCTTTTTTTTCTTTTTTTTCTTTTTTTATAAAGCTTTTTATTTACAAAACATAGGAGTGACCTTTCAACATTGACCTTTGCAAAGAAACTTTTTTTTTCCCAAGCTTTTCCTTTCCTTCCCCCCACCCCCCACCCCTAGATGACAGGTAATCTAATACATGCTAGATAGGATAAATTATATGACAAATACAATACATGTATACATATCTATACAGTTATCTTACTGTACAAGAAACATCAGATCTAGAAAGAGAAGAAGAAAAAAACAACCTAAGAAGGAAAACAAAATGCATGGAAATATTCACAGAAAGCGTTAAAATGCTGTGTTGTGGTTCACTCTCAGTTCCCACAGGCCTCTCTCTGGATGTATATGACTATCTTCATCACAGCACAACTGGTTTGAATCACATCATTGTTGAAGAGAACTATGTCCATCAAAATTGATCATCGTATAGTCTTGTTGCTGTGTATAATGTTCTCCTGGTTCTGCTGATTTCACTCAGCATCAGTTCATGCAAGTCTCTCCAGGCCTCTCTGAAATCCTCCTGTTGGTCATTTCTTACAGAACAATAATATTCCATAACATTCATATACCATAATTTATTCAGCCATTCTCCAATTGATGGGCATCTTTTCAATTTCCAGTTGCTTGCCACTACAAAAAGGGCTGCCACAAACATTTTTGCACATGTGGGTCCCTTTCCCTCCTTTAAAATCTCTTTGGGATATAGGCCCAGTAGAAACACTGCTGGGTATGCACTGTTTGATAACTTTTTGAGCATAGCTCCAAATAGTGTAGCAGTTTTCAATGAAAACATAGATAGGTCAAGAAATTTCTCCTCAAAGAGCATTTATATACCACTGCAAAAATATCAATCAATCAATCAATCAATTATTCAAGAATTATTTATTAAATAATTATTATGTGACAGACTAGACTATCATTGAGGTTAGGGATAAAAAGACAAAAGTAAAACAGTGGATACTTCAAAAGACTTCCGTTCTCATTGGGGAGAAATGTGCACAGATAAATAGATATATGTAATGAATACATTATTTTGGAAGGGAGAGCAGGGACATTTGGAGGCATGAAGTAGAATGGGGAGAGAAATCGGGAAATAGTTCATGTATAAGGTAAATGTTGAGTCAAATTTTGAAGGAAAATAAAGATTCCAAGAAATGGAGGTTAGGAAAGGAAACAAACATTCCAGTCACAGTGAGAGAGCCATTACAAAGGCATGAAAATTGGAGGAGTGAAAAGCAACAAGTAGATCAGAATAATGATATCACATAGTCTGCAAGCATATGAGGTAGAATAGGCAAGAAACACATAAGAAGATCAGAAAAGTAAGAAGGGGCCAGATAATGGAAGCTTTAGATGTTAGACAGATTTTGTAATTTGATTCTAGAGCTAATAGGGAGTCACTGGAGTTTAATGAGTAGATGATGTAGTTAGACCTAAGCTGTAGAAAAAAATGATTCCAACATTTATGTGCTGGATAGATTAGTATGTGGAAATATTGAAGGGAGGGAGGCAAATTAGAAGACATTGTGAGGTGCAAAGGATCTGAAATAAGATAAGTGTTATGTGAATAGGAAGAATCTAATATATAGGAGAAACATTATAGAGATAATTTAACTCCATCCCCATCACCCATCCTACCATCTATGAATGGTAATTTTTTTAAATTGAGTTTTGCACTACTTCCATTTCATTTATCATTGGAAGTTCAGACTTTAAATTAATAAGATTTTTTATAGTAAATGTTTTGAAAGACACAAGATCATTGAACTCTTTCTTCCTTCCTCTAAAAAAATTGGAATGTGACAATCTTTTTTTCTAAGAATAATTCTGAAAATGTGCTGCCTACTTTCCAAGCAACTTAAGCCAAGTCTCAAAAAGATAACAAGCAATATATTCAGATGGAATGTTCACCTTCCCCTTTTCTGAATTGTTCCCTTCTACTGGATCATCTTGCAATTAAGCGCCAGTGCTTCTCACTGCCATCAAGGGCTATGCAAATGATTCCTGGCAGGTCTCTATAGCACATATGCTTCTTCTAAGAATAACCAAGAAGCAATCTGCTTATGAAAAAAGCTTTATATTCCTTCCTTAAAGTCCTCCAGGAATGCTTCATCTCCACACAAACAGAACAATGATGTTGGCTTCGAGGTAGTCATTCTCATTACTTCTGCAAGAGTCATTCAGAGATACATGAAAGAAGTCAAATTCAAAAACAAAATGAAGATATCATTCCAGTTGGAGACATTATTATCATTTTAAAAAACAGCATGAGTACCTTCTAAACACATGCAAATAGATAAATTTAACCTTGCATGTAATACCAATGCTAACAACAACAAAAAATTATGTGATTCATATAGATTAACCTCCTCCCAAAAAAGGTAAGATTCACTTTGTAAAATACAATGGAAATCTGCTGCCATAGCCTTCACACAGATTATTATCTTAATTTATGTTTGTCATAACAAAAGAGATCATAAAAATACAAACAAAAATGTTTTATGTGCCTCTTAAAACCATTGTGAAGAACCATTGTGAACATTAGTTTTGGTGGATGAAGGATATTTTATTGAAAATGCTTAACCATATGCCACTAAAGGCCATTTTATAAATCACAAGTGAGGTGGTATTTTTAAAATTTATTTTCATCTCATTTTATAAGTTAAAAATAAAAAAATGAAAATTCATTTAAAAGTTTGCTTACTCTATAGTGCTAGAACTGTCACACAGATTTTATCCATCTTGGAAATCTACATCAATCTAGAACCTCAAAGGAGAGGAAATCCTCTCTTACTAAGTCACTCAAGTTCTCCATTTGCACAGTATTATGCTTTTTGAACAGAGAATTGCTCAGTGCCAGCCAGAAGTCACTGAAGGAGAAGTGTATTATGGGTTTTTTTTGAGACTTAAAGATATAGAGACACTCAGAAATGTATTTCCTATTGAGTCCATAGAAACTATAGCTGCACATCTAGAAGATTAATAAAAATAATTGACAATTAACACACGCTTCGTTTGTGTTTTAACATTAGGAACTATAGAAGTTACAAAAAATAAGGCAAAGGCCTATATATACCTTCACAAATTTGAAATCTATTTAGAAAAAAAATATATTTGAATGTGAAAAAGTAAAGAACAACACAGGAAAGTATATGAGCTAAATGAGTTAGGATAAAAGAGTATTTGTTTTCCAGCTTGATAAAGTTCAATAATGAGGTGGGATCTGAGCTGGACCTCAAGTGTTAGGCAAGTTTGAGATACATGGAGATGCAGGAATTGATGTCTGCTAAGCCACTGAGGCAAGAATGTGTAAAGGGTGTTTGGGAGACAATAAATAGAAGAGTGTGGCTAGAATTCAAGTTGAAAAATAGTGGGAGGCTACTATACAGAGGCATAACTGTCTATACATATCCAGCATCTTGTATTATGCTCTTCCTTTAGTAAGTATTTAACATACATTGTTGAGCTTGAACTAAGGGAATTGTCGATTGGTAGGATGGGGAGTTTTGTCTTTAATATATATCATAAAGAGTAATTAGAAATTTTAGTCACAGAGCCCTGAACATTCATTTGTTCATTTAGTCAATATTCTTGAAGTGCCTACTATGCACAATGCCATTTTATAGGTATTCAGGAAGAATATGAACATGATACAATATGAAAGTGATATTTCAGAAAAGTTAATCTGGCTGCAAGAAATATAAAGGATGGTGATGGTAGAGATTGTTTACAGGAAGAGCAATTCAGAAGTTATTACAATGGTATAAATACATAGTAATCAAGGCTTACAGTACATTGGTGGCAACAAAAATGGAAATGAATAGAAGAATATAGAACACATCATGGTAGAAGTTCTAATACAAAGATTCCAATCCTTGTTCTAGCAATCAGCAAGTATTTGTTAAACACCAACTATGTGCCAGACATTGTGTTCCATACTGAAGTCATAACATTAATTAGTAGAGTACACTAGGCCAAGTCATTTAAAATTTTTAGATCCAGTTTCTTCAAATAAATAATTGAACTAGATGATCTTTATGGTCTCTTTAAAAGTTTCAAGGTTCTATTATTCTATGAGTCTATGAAGAATCAACATGGAATTAGTGAATAATTGTACATGGAGGAAGCATTAATTAATATTTTGACTTAATGCATGTCTTTGAAACTGACTCAGAGGTTCTGAGTCTGGATGACTGGAAGAATGATATCATTGACAGAAATAGGAAAGACAGGAGGAGGAAAGAGATTTCAATTCATTTTTTAAAAAAATAGTTCCAACTAAATGCAAAATGCAACATTAGGCACTAGGTATTCAGAAATAATAATAGTTGACACATAGTGCTTTGATGCTTATGGAATAATTAGATTATGTCAGCTGATCCTCATACCAATCCCATGAGCTTAGAAGCATTAAGTAATCAGTCTATGATCACCCAACTGGTAGATGTAGATGGCAGAATTTGAATCAAGGTCTTTTTTGTGACTCCAAGTTCAGTGTGCTCCTTCCTTTACACCACCAAGTCACTGCTCTGAAACATGAAAACAAGACACAGAACCTGGATTCAGGAGGTCACCATGTCATAGGAAAAAAAAAAACAGATAATCAAAGATGTTCAGTCCTCATCTTTCTAAAACTCTCTGAACCATGGCATTTGAACTCCTTCTCCTAGTTATTTTGTTCTTTTTGATGCTGTGAAGTGCATAGAACAACAACAACGAAAAAAAAAACAAACCAAAAAACAAAACAAAACAAACAAAACAAAACAAAACAAAAAAAAACATTGTACACAGAAAGAATAAGATTATGTGATGATCAAGTGATGGACTTGGCTCTTTACAACAATGAGGAGATTCAAAGCAATTACAATAGAGTTGGGATGGAAAATGTCATATGCATCAGGAGAGATAACTATGATGATTGAATATGGATTGAAACACAGTATTTCTTCTTCCGGTTCCCCTCCAACCTATGTGACCATTCCTTTGTAATCTCTTTTGCTGAGGTCATCATCCATTTTCATGCCCCCCCAACTTAGGATGTTCTTCAAGGTTCTGGTCCTTTCTTTTCCCTCTAAATTCAGTAATATATCAGATCCATTGGGTTTAACTATTATTTCTATACAGATGACTATATGTATCTAACCTCAGTCTTTTCAGTCACTCTTTATCAATTATTAATTTTACTTTTTTAAACTGGATGTTTTAGAGACATCTTAAACTCAATATGTCTAAGACTGAGCTCACTATCCTCCCACCCTGTCCCAAGAGCTTTTGTTTTTCTAACTTTCCTATTTATATTAAAGGCACAATCATCCTTCTAGTGTCTCAGGTTCATAATCTTGACATTATTCTGGGCTCCTCCATTTCTTTCATCCAACCTATTTAATCAGTCACCAAATATTGCAATTTCTATCTTCACAACATCTCCTTCATTTTACCCTTTGTCTATACTGAAACAGATGCCACCTTCTTTAAGGCCCTCTTGCCTGAATTATTATTTTTTGGAGAGAAAAAAAAATCTTAATTTTTTCTAATAGTATTTTATTTTTCCAAATAGTTGTAAAGAAAATATTCAGCATTCAGTTTTGTAAGACTTTGTGTTCCAAATTTTTCTCCCTCCCTCCCTGACAGCCCTACCCCCAAGACAACAAGCAATCTCATATAGGTTAAATATGTGCAATCCTTTTAAACTTGTTTCCATATTTGTTATGTTGTGCAATAAAAATCAAACTAAAAGAGGAAAAAACACAAGAAAGAAAACAAAGAACAAAGGTGAAAATACTGTGTTTTAATCTACATTCAGTCTCCATAGTTCTCTCTCTGGATGCATATGACATTTTCCATCCCAACTCTACTGTAATTGCTTTGAATCACCTCATTATTGAAAAGAGCCAAGCCCATCACAGTTGATCATCACATAATCTTATTCTTTCTGTGTACAATATCTTTTTGGTTCTATACACTTCACTTAGCATCAGTTCATGTAAGTTTTTCTTAAATCAGCTTGCTCATCATTTCTTATAGAACAACAATAACCCATTACATTCATATACCTTAATTTATTCAGTCATTCTCCACCTGATGGGCATTCACTCAATTTCCAATTTCTTGCCACTACAAAAAGGGCTACTACAAACATTTTTGAACATGTAGATCTTTTCCACTGATCCACTATTCTATTTCTTAGCCATTACCAAGTGGTTCTGATGACTACCACTTTATAATACAGTTTTAGGTCTTGATATAGCTATTGCCTAGATTATTTTAAAAGCTTCCTAATTGGTCTCCTTGACTTAAGTCTTTCACCAATCCAATCCACTTTATATACTGCTGCTTAAGTTATTTTCCTTAAGCACACTGTAACCATATTACTCTCTACCAACCTTAAAGGAAAAAATTTATTACCCCACCTATTTACCTTTTAAAATCTTTCACAACAATATGTATACATATATTCGATTTGTCAAGTATTTTAACATCATTAACATGTAGTGGATTTCCTGCCATCTAGGGAAGGGTGGGGACTAGGGGGGAAAATTTGTAACAGAAAGCTTTGTAAGGGTCAATGTTGAAGAATTACCTATACATATGTTTTGCAAATAAAAAGCTTTAATAAGGAAAAAAATATTGTGATTAGGACAGTAAAAAAATAAAATTAAATCTTTCGCAACTAGGCACCATCCCCATTGGATATTATTCTCTCTCACACACTTCATGACCCAGCCAAACTATTCTTCTTTTTATTTTTTTATACTCAGCATTTCATCCCCTATCCCACTTCACATTTTTGCTATATATAGATATTATGTTCTTGTTGGCTCCCTCATTAAAATGTGAGCTCCTGGTGGGTAGAGGCTTTTTCATTCTTTGTACTTGAATCCCTAATGTCTAGCTCAGTACTAGAATAGGCACCTAATAAATGCTTGTTGATTGATTATTTGATTGGAGGAAGTAAAATTACAAAGTTTGATATGTGCAATGGAAAAAACTAGATGAAATTGTAATAAGTAACAGAAAGACATAAATGAAGTAATAAAAGAAATTTGAAGAGGAAGAGAACACACAAGTGGGGAGGATAAGGAAAAATGATAAATTTGGCTTTAGATATGTTAAGTTTTAGTTGATTGCTGAAGTATCCTGATGGAGGTGTTCAGTAAACAGTTCACAGGATAATAAAAGATTCAAAACAAATTCAAGAGACAGGAGTCAGAATTGGAAATAGTGACCAGCAACAGTTAAAGCTATGTGTGTTTTTGGGTTTTGTTTTGTTTTTAAAGGAAGGTATTGATTTTGGTTTTAGGTATGTTGGATTGGAGATGCTGGTGGAATATCCAAGGGGAGATCCTTATATAAGGTCTTGAAAAATACAGAAAATTTGAGCTTGAGGAAAAGGTTTGAGATGGATATGGAGTCATCTGCAAAGATATAACACTTTAAGACGGGGAGGGGGGAAGGAAACAGGGAGGGATGATGACAGAGGAGAATACAGAGGGATCACAGACCATAAATTTGGAGCTAGGAAGGAATTTAAAGATCATCAAGTACAATCCCTTTCTTTCTTTTTTTTTTTTTTTTTTTTTTTGAATAAGGAAAATGGGCAAGTAGGAACATTGTGGATAGAGTTCTGGGTCTAGAGTGAGAAAGACTCATCTTTCCAAATTCAAATTCAGTTTCAGACACTTACTAGCTGTGTGATCCTGGGCAAATCACTTACCCTATTTTCCTCAGTTTCTTCATATGTAAAAAAAAAGAGCTTAAGAAGGAAATAATGAACCATTCCAGTACCTTTTCCAAGAAAACTCCAAATGGAGTCATGAAGGGTTGGGCTCAACTGAAAAATGATCGAACAATATCAAAGTGAGGCACATGGCAGTTAAGTGACAGGGCAGTTAAGTGATTGATTCAAGATCACACAGGAAATAAGTGGCAAGGGGAGAATTGAGCCCTGATTCCAAATCTAATGCCCCTTTCACTATAACATTCTGCATTCCAAGAAAGAGAAAAGGTGACAATCATCACTGTGATTTTACTGGTGTAAGGGAATTCCAAAGATGAAACTCCTTTTAATATATTATATACAGATTGGTATATAGTGCATGAAGTGTTTGACTTAGAGCCAAGAAGATCTTGCCTCAGTTACCCTACCTGTAAAATTGGGGTAAACGTACCACTGGGGTCATAGGATACTAATCTTAGTGGAAAGGGACCTTGAAAACCATTGAGTCTAATCCTTCTTTTTGAGATGAGGGAGGGAGCTGAAGCAAAGAGTGGTATAAATGGCTTATCCAGAGTCTTCCAACTAATTTGGAGGTCCTCATTACTATAAACATAGTGCTTCTCTTCATTATGCCATGCAGCTCACACAAATCATTTAACTTCTGAGCCTCAGTTTCCTCATCTGTAAAGAAGGGATAAAGTAACTTTATTGGGGGAAGACTTCACCTTAAAAGAAGCTGAAAAAGAAGTGTGTGCATGTGTGTGAGGGGGCAAGACAAAGTTACTCAACTAGGAAGCTTGGTGGAGTCCTGAGTGCAATCCTGAGAGAGGAATTAAATATTATTAACCTGAGGTTTCTTCTTAATCAGAGATCCTAAAAAGAACAATCAGGAAAGGCAGCAGAGGAAAACAAATTCAAATATGGATTGCTGAACTGAAGTGAGGATTCAGAATGAAAAGGCCGGGCAAGGTAGAGGATGTTCTGAGTGCAACTGGGCAAGGAATGAATATCCTTGTCTATCAGTCTAAAAGTGTATGTCATTTACTAAAGAGTCTTAAATCTATAGCATCTTAAAAAATCTCACACATCATATATTCTAGCTTTTGTATTTGGTAGAAAACTAAAGTCAAGAAAGAAGTTCCATGATGTTATTTCAAGAGCCTTTTACTATCTAGGCCCCAGCTTCTTAAATTATGGTTAGCGACCCCACATGGGGTGTTTTAACTGAATTTGGGGGTCATGAAATTATGGTTTATTATCAGTAAATAATTTGTATACCTATTTTATATACCTATCTACTCAGGTCATGTTAAAATTTCTTGGGCAAAAAGGAGTTGCAAGTGGAAAAAGTGTAAGAAGTCTTTTTCTAAACCATCTTGCATTGTGGTATCAGTTTTAATGACTATATCTCTGGCTCATATTTCTTTCTTCTAAAGTTTTTAGGGTGGAGAGTTATACTAAAAACACAATCTTACTGTGACATTATTGTGGGTTTTGGAAATCACCTCAGAAGGGTGCAAGCTCTGTTGGTTCCAGGTTTTCATGCCTAAAAAAATTTAAGTTTCAGAGTAGGTGAATAATTATAAAAGATGTCCCAAAAGTTTTAGTACAATTTTAAAGCTTGAAAGCTGAACCAAAGCTTTTGAGATATCTGTGTATCTGTTAAATAATGGTTACCAAACTGAGTTTACAGAGACCCATTACCAAAGGATTGGCCACTGGGTAAAAATTTGGGAGGGGCAGAAGGGAATGTCAGAAGTAATGATGTGCCATTTTCATAACATGGAAATAGTGAGTTATATCCCTGGAAGGAGTTATATAAATACCTAATTCTATATACAACACTTCAAATTTGAAGTATGCTTTATGCAAAGTATATTTAAAATTCATAGATGTTTTGGATTTTCACAAATTTAGTGAACATTTTCACTTGAGGGTTTTGAGGTAAATTTCTAAGATGTTAATTTTGGAATATAGTTGCAGAGCTACTAAGAAAACATCTTTTTCTAGATTTTTTTTTCATTTTTGTATTTACCAATCTAATCCTACAATTAGAATAAAGACATTAAAACAAAGTGAAAAGTGAGTAAGAATGAAATAAATTTGACATTTCAAAATTTTTAGAAAACCTCCATTTTACATAGGTCTTTTGAACGTGTCAACTCAAGGATAAGATGATTTACATTTCATCAGCTCTAGAGGATTAATGGCTGGGAGAGTAGGAGGGAGAAGAGAAGGAGATCCTATTAATAGTAGACCTTGTTCTATTTCTAGTATCTTTTTGTTGTTAAAATCAAACAAATCCTAGAAGCAGCCTTATTAGTCTCTTTTTCTGAAGAAAATATCCATACAGCATTATCTTCTGGATTTAAATTTAACTCATAAAAATATTTTAGATTCACAGAAAATTAGCAAAAAAATGTATGTGTATACTTGAGCAAAAACATATGGTGGCTTTGAGTAGGCTGCAACATATGATAAACAGGGAATTAAAGAAGAAGTGGAGGGGAAGTATGTTATCAAAGAAATACATGAAAAAAAAAAAGATGTACTCATCACATGGTGAGAAGCAAGGGATAGCAAATGGAAAGTCTCTATAATCCATTGACATCCTTATGATACTGAGGGAAAGTAAGGAATGAACCCAATATATTGAGGTGAACCATTTGTGATTGACTATGAGTACATAAGGAAGAGTTGTGTAGGATAGATGGATTATTATCTGCATGGAGAAGATATCTTCTACTTGTTTCTATGTCTCATTATCCTTGTTTTTGGTGTCTGAGTCAGAAAATGACAGAGTGGCAGAGCAGGTAGAAGAAGAAGTAGTTTCTGATTAATGAGTCTCTTGGTCAATTTTATTATTTTTTTTATTAAAGCTTTTTATTTACAGAACATATGAGTAATTTTTCAACATTGGCCTTTGCAAAACTTTTTGTTCCAGGTTTTTCCCTCCATCCCTCCACCCTCTCCCCTAGATGGCAGGTAGTCTAATACATGTTAAATATGTTAAAAATATATATTATAAATCCAATATATGATCAAATATCTATTCAGTTATCTTGCAGCACAAGAAAAATCAGATCTAGAAAGAGAAAGAAAAAGAAGAAAAAACCTAAGAAGGAAAAAAAATGCAAGCTAACATTCACAGAAAGCATTAAAATGCTGTGTTGTGATCCACACTCAGATCCCACAGGCCTCTCTCTGGTTATATATGACTATCTTCATCACTGAACAATAGAAACTGGTTTGAATCATCTCATTGTTGAAGAGAACCATGTCCATAAGAACTGATCATCGCATAGTCTTGTTGTGGTGTATAATGATCTCTTGTTTCTGCTCATTTCACTCAACATCAGTTCATGCAAGTCTCTCCAGGCCTCCCTGAAATCATCCTGCTGGTCGTTTCTTACAGAACAATAATATTCCATAGCATTCATATACCATAATTTATTCAGCCACTCTCCAATTGATGGGCATCCCTTCAGTTTCCAGTTTCTAGCCACTACAAAAAAGGGCTGCCACAAACATTCTTGCACATGTGGGTCCCTTTCCCTCCTTTAAGATCTCTCTGGGATATAAGACCAATAGAAATACTGTTGGGTCAAAGGGTATGCACAGTTTGATAACTTTTTGAGCATAGTTCCAAATTGCTCTCCAGAATGGTTAGATCAGTTCATAACTCCACCAACAATGTATTAGAGTCCCAGTTTTCCCACATCCCCTCCAACATTCATCATTATCTTTTCCTGTCATCTTAGTCAATTTGACAGGTATGTAGTGGTATCTTAGAGTTGTCTTAGTTTGCATTTCTCTGATCAATAGTGATTTGGAACACCTTTTAATATGACTAAAAATAGTTTCAATTTCTTCATCTGAAAATTGTCTGTTTATATCTTTTGACCATTTATCCATTGGGGAATGGTTTGAATTCTTATAAATTTGAGTCTATTCTATATATATTTTAGAAATGAGGCCTTTATCAGAGCTTTTGAATATAAAAATGTTTTCCCTGTTTATTGCTTCCCTTCCGATCTTCTCTGCATTAGTTTTGTTTGTACAAAAACTCTTTAACTTGATTTAATCAAAATTATCTATTTTGCAATTGACAATGATCTCTAGTTCTTCTTTGTTCACAAATTCCTTCCTTCACAGATCTGAAAGGTAAACTGTCCTATGTTCTTCTAATTTGTTTATACTATCATTCTTTATGTCTTGGTCATGAACCCATTTTGATCTTATCTTGATAAAAAGTGTTAGGTGTAGGTCAATGCCTACTTTCTGCCATTCTGATTTCCAATTTTCCTAGAAGTTTTTTCAAAAAGTGAGTTCTTATCCCAAAGGCTGGGGTCTTTCGGTTTGTCAAACACTAGATTACTATAGTCATTGATTATTTTGTCTGTGAACCTAACCTATTTCACTGATCAACTACTCTGTTTCTTAGCCAGTACCAAATGGTTTTAATGATCACTGCTTTATAATATAGTTTTAGATCTGGTACAGCGAGGCCACCTTCATTTGATTTTTTTTTCCATTAATCTCCTTGAAATTTTTGACCTGTTGTTCTTCCAGATAAATTTTATTATTATTCTTTCTAGGTCCGTAAAATAATTTTTTGGGAGTTTGATTGGTATAGCATTAAATAAATAGATTAGTTCAGGTAGTATTGTCATTTCCATTATATTCGCTTGACCTATCCAAGAGCACTTGATATTTTTCCAATTGTTTAGATCTGACTTTATTTGTGTGGAAAGTGTTTTGTAGTTTTGCTCATATAGTTCTTGATTTTCCCTTGGCAGATAGATTCCCAAATATTTTATTTTAAATGGAATTTCTTTTTGTATCTCTTGCTGTTGGATTTTGTTAGTGATGTATAAAAATGCTGAAGATTTATGTGGATTTATTTTGTATCCTGAAACTTTGCTAAAGCTGTGGATTATTTCATTATATCATCTGCAAAGAGTGATAATTTGGTTTCCTTATGACCGATTCTAATTCCTTTAATCTCTTTTTCTTCTCATTACCAAAGCTAGTATTTCTAATACAATATTGAATAGTAATGGATTATTTCTAGTAGTTTTTTAGTTGAGTCTCTAGGGTTCTCTAAGTATACCATCATGTCATATGCAAAGAGTGATAATTTGGTTTCCTCATTACCTACTCTAATTCCTTTAATCTCTTTTTCTTCTCTTACTGCCAAAGCCAACATTTCTAAGACAGTATTAAATAGTAATGGTGACAGTGCACAGCCTTGTTTCACTCCTGATCTTATCGGGAATGGTTGCAGTTTATCCCCATTACATATGATGCTAGTTGATGGTTTTAAATAGATGCTACTGAGTATTTTAAGGAAAAGTCCATTTATTCTCTAGTGTTTTTAGTAGGAATGGATGTTGGGTTTTATCAAATGCTTTTTCTGCATCTATTGAGGTAATCATATGTTTTTGTTCATTTGGTTACTGATATAGCCAATTATGCTAATATATTTCCTAACATTAAATCATTCCTGAATTCCTGGTATAAATTCTACTTGGTCTTGGTGTATTATCCTGGAGATGATTTTCTGTAATCCCTTTCCTAATATTTTATTTAAGATTTTTGCATCAATATTCATTAGGGAGATTGGTCTATAATTTTCTTTATCTGTTTTCATCCTACCTGGTTTAGGTATCAGTATCATGTCTGTGTCATAAAAGGAATTTGATAGGAGTCCTTTGTCCCTAGTTTATATAGTATCGAAGTTAATTGTTCTTTAAATGTCTGGTAGAATTCACATGTAAATCCTTCTGCTCCTGAGGATTTTTTCTTAGGGAGTTGATTAATAGTTATTCTATTTCTTTTTCTAAAATGGGACTATTTATTTCCTCTTCTGTTAATCTGGGCAACCTATATTTTTATAGGTATTCCTCCATTTCACTTAGGTCATCAAATTTATTGGTATAAAATTGGGCAAAGTAACTCCTAATTATTGCTCTAATTTCTTCTTCATTGACTGAAAGTTCTCCCTTTTCATTTTTGAGACTAACAATTTGATTTTCCTCTTTCCTTTTTCTAATCAAATTAGCTAAAGGTTCTCTTTTTCTATTTTATTCAAGTAAGCATTTAGAGATATAAAATTTCCCCTTATTACTGCTTTGGCTTCATCCCATAAATTTTGGTATGTTGTTTCATTGTTATCATTATTTTAGATGAAATTAGTAATTGTGTCTGTAATTTGCTGTTTCACCCATTCATTCTTTAAAATGAGATTATTTAGTTTCCAATTGCTTTTTGGTCTATTTTCTCCTGGCCTTATATTGCATGTGATTTTTATTGCATCATGATCTGAAAAAAAATGCATTTACTATTTCTACCTTTCTGCATTTGATTTTGAGGTTTTTATGCCCTAACACATGGTCAATTTTTGTATAACTTCCATGAACCACTGAGAAAAAAATAAACTCCTTTCTGTCTCCATTTAATTTCCTCCAAAGATCTATCATAATTATCTTTTCTTACATTTTGTTTACCTCCTTACCTTCCTTTTTATTTATTTTATGGTTCAATTTATCTAATTCTAAGAGAGCAAGTTTGAGATCCCCCACTATTATAGTTTTGCTGTCTATTTCTTCTTGCATCACTCTTAATGTTTCCTCTAGGAATTTCCATGCTATACCACTTGGTGCATATATGTTTAGTATTGATATTACTTAATTATCTATGGTACCCTTTAGTTATATATAGCTTCCTTCCTTGTCTCTTTTAATTAGATCCATCTTTGCTTTTACTTGATCTGAGATCAGGATTGCTACTACTGCTTTTTTTTGTTTTGTTTTGTTCACCTGAAGCATAATATATTCTGCTCCAGCCCTTTACCTTCACTCTGTATGTATTATTATGCTTTAAATGTGTTTTTTGTAAACAACATATTGTTGGATTCTGGGTTTTAATCCAGTCTGCTATCTGCTTCCACTTTATGGGAGAGTTCATCCCATTCACATTCACAGTTAAAATAATTAATTCTCTATTTCCTGCCATCTTATTTACCATAGGTTATGCTTTTCTTTTTCCTATCCCCCTTCCCTCGTTCTCAGTATTTTGCTTTTGATGATCACCTCCCTCAAACAGTCCTCCCCATTTAGAGTCCCTCACTCCTTTTTTACACCTTTCCCCTAATTCTTCTGTTTTCCCTTCTATTCATCTTTCCCTCTTTCTCCCCTTTTCCTCCTACTCCCCTATAATGGGAAACAAGTTTCTTTCTGATACCAAATATGTCTAATATTCTTTCTTAGAGTTAAATCTGATGAGATTAAGATTCACATAGTGCTCATCCCCCTCCCTTCTTTCCCTCAATTATAATAGGGTTTATTTTGCCTCTTTTTGAGATGTAATTTCCCTTATTTTACCTCCTTTTTCCTCTTCTTCCAATATGATCACTTTTCTACCTTTAATTTCTTTTTCATATTATCATAAGAACAAATTTTACTCTCATTCTCTAAGTATACCCATAACAGAAATATAATTCTCAAGAGATTTTTTTTTCCTTTTCATCTTTTTCTGTTTCGCTTGAGTTCTGTGTTTAGAGATCAATATTTTTTTTTGTTCAGTTCTGGTCTTTGCATTAGAAATAGTTGAAATACTTATATCATTGAATGTCCATCTTCTTTCCTGAAAGATAATGCTCATTTTAGCTGGATAGCTTATTCTTGGCTGTAATCCCAGTTCCTTTGCTTTTTGGGATATCAGATTCCAGGCCTGTAGATCCTTTAGGGTGGAAGCTGCTAGGTCCTTCATAATCCTAATTGGGTCTCCTCAGTATTTAAATTGTTTCTTTCTGGCTGCTTGCAATACCTTTTCCTTAGTATGATAGTTCTGAAATTTAGCCACGGGATTTCTTGGGGATTTAATTTTGGGATCTCTTTCAGGAGGTGATCAGTGGATTCTTTCAATGGCTATTTTACCTTCTGATTCTAAAATATCAGGGCAGTTTTCTTTTATGATTTCCTGTAAGATGATGTCTAGGTTATTTTTTCCATCATGGCTTTCAGGAAGCCCTATAATCCTTAGATTGTCTCTCCTAGATCTATTTTCCAGGTCAGTTGTTTTCCCTAGGATATATTTCATATTTTCTTCTATTTTTTCATTTTTTTTGTTTGATTCTTGAAGTCTTATTGAGTCATTCACTTCCATTTATTCAATTCTAATTTTTAGTGTATTATTTTCTTCAGTTACCTTTTTTCAGCTCCTTCTGCAATTGGCCAATTGAATTTTTTTGTTCATTTAATTCTTTTTCCATTTCACTTCTGCTTGATTGAAACAGAGCTGTTCTGAAGTTCTTCCAAGGTAACAACTTCTGGAAATGTGTTATACTCCAAATATTTGTGGGTTCTTTTACTTCAAAACCAATTTAGAAGCTTAATCTGCTGTTGGTTTGAGAGAAGGTCAGAGGGGGTCACAGAGAGTAGTATGTGCTCTCCGCCATCTTGGCTCCCTCTTGGTCAGTTTTAGAGAAGATGAGATGTGATTCCAGGGGGGAAAGGGAGAGAAGAGCCATAATCAGAGCAGAGGTGACAATGAACAATAAGTCTTAGATAAGAAAAATACCACAGGCTAAGACTTAGGATTCAGATGAGTTCTTCTGTCCTAAAGGACAGAGAGTAGTTTTCTTGACCCCAGGGGCATTTATATTGGCAAGTTTGAATGTGATTGCCTTAGGATAGATGAATTTAGAAGTCTTGAAGTGGCTGGACTTGGGAGCCCTGGGATCACTGGACTTGGTGATCTCATGGTCAGATAGGTAGACTTGGCTTCAGATTTGTCAACCTCAGCATTAAGCATAGTGATCTTAGTGCCAGACTTCAGACTGAGTGACTTTGGTCACTGGGTAGGGTCAGTGGATCTGAAGACATTAGAATCAGTTTTGATTAATTTGGGGGCCTGGAAATTTGGTGTCAACTATGAAAATTTTAGCAGCAATGTTCAGATTTGTGTCTGGAGACTGCCTTAGAGGTTCTTGAGCTTGTTGAATTTGTGCCTGGGGAAGTTGGACTTGAAGACTGGTTAGAGAAACCTAGACGGCCTAGGCTTGGGCACCAGTGACTTGGGCATTGTGGTCCTGCATCTTCTTCAGTTACTTTTTATTATTCTTAGAAATGTGAATGTTTTTTTAGAAAATTGACATGAGCTTCTAGCCATTTGAAATATTAGTTGTTGCATGGTGTGTAGATATGACCATCTTCATACTAATGTTTGTCCTTGGACACATTAACTGCTAAATGGATTTGGAAAATGAGTTGATGAACACTGAGTTTAGCTCAACTATTTTTTAAATTAATGTATACTTATCAATACTTGAATATATATAATACAGTATGTAATTACTTGATTATTTCCCCAGTGTCTTCATCATAGTTTAGAAATTGGTTGTCAGCATCTTCTTTATGAAAATATAAAGTCTTAATTTTTTAAATGGTCTTTCAAACTCTTAGAGAGAGTGTAATTTCATGTTTAGTGTACTGGATTTAAAGTTTACTGAGTTTGAATCCTATCTCACATATTAGCTGTGTAATTAAAGAAAAATCACTTAACCTTTGTGAGCCTCAGTTAATTCACATATAAAATGAGGCTAATAATCTGACCTATCTTGCAAGGTTTTAGAAAAGCTACAATGGTGAATGTACAGCATCATGTATGTAAGCTGTTTTTACTCAAAGTCTCAAATAAAGTAATCAATAAATCATTCATTAAATTAAAATACCTACTATGTGTCAAGAACTAAACTGAAGTCTGGAAATGCAGGGACAAAGAACAATCCTTTCTTTCTTTCAAGGGGCTAATATTCTAAATTCTATATTCCCTCATAAATATATAGATTTGCATCCTATGAATCAGCCAGTCAATGTCAGGGACTATGCTAAGTTCTAGGGATTCAAAGTAAGTCAAATCTCTGCCCTCAAGCAGCCCATGACTTAATACCATGCAAATAACTATGTACCTATAGGCCGTATGAATATTTATATACCCCATTAGTCTGGAGAAAGGTGGGAAGGAGCTTTAATCTCTTCTCTCTAAATATATGTGTGAACATGTGTGTATGTATACACATATATGTATATATATTCATGTATATAATATATATATATATATGTGTAATATATATGTATATATTACACATATACATATACATATATATATATATATATATATTACACACACATATAGAGGACATGGAAGATAATCTCAAAAGAAACAAAGAAGGAGATCCAGAAAAGACTTTCTGAAGATAAGATTTGAGCTGAGTCTTGAAGGAAACCAGTTAATCCAAGAGGCATAGGAAAGCACAGAGGGCATTCAAAGCTTGAGGAACAGTCAGAGAAAAGACTAAAAATTGGGAGACAGTGTCCTATGATTTGAAAAATGAGGAGTCCAGTATCACTGAATTGTAAAGTATGTATAGGGAAGCAAGGTATTAGAATACTAGTAAAGTAGGAGGAAGTCAGGTTATAAAGGACTTTAAATTCCAGACAAAGGTAATAGGGAGATACTGGTGTTTATTGAGTAGTAGAGTGGCACTAAAAGTCTTTTAATAAAATCACCTAATGCAATATTTCAAATTGATGGATATGCGAAAAACTAGAATTTTGGTTTTATATTCCTAAATATGAAAATGGCTTTATTCAAAACACTCAATATTAACTATGGCTATTCAACTCATGTTTAAAGTATCATTGATTTCTTTTACTTTTTAATAAATACTTCTTCGTCTAGTGTTTTACCTCAGTGCCTCATCATAGGATGAACATGACCCTGAGTTCTACAAGGCATGTTAAATGAATGTCATTCAAAGCTGAAATTATTTCAGGTATAGTTTATTAATATAATATATGTTTATTTTCTTAAGATTATCCTAGCTATACTTAGAGAAAGCTGGCTACAAAGTGGTGAATATTTTCACAACAGCAAATTATGAAGATTGACAGTTATGAAGATTTGCACATGTGATAACATCGTATACATATATATATATACACATATATTTTTTCCAAATCTCAAAGTGTTGTGTAAATATATTATCATATTTAATTATAGTTAATTCAATTTAATACAACATATTTATTAAGCAACTAATATGTATACTAATGTTGAGCACCAGTATAGTTGTGATGGTTAGATAATGATGCAGAATCTGCTTTTGATGAGTTGACAATCTGACCTTGCAATATTTATCCTTACCATCTCCTCTCCCCTTTTGGAAGTATTGATGGAAAATAGTGTGTCTACCTCAGTGACCTGGAAAACATAGAGAATAGGAAAATTATATGATTTTATGATTCCGTAAGAGTTCTCTGAGTGAATATTTGGGCATGGCTTAAATGTGAGCTCTGTGAGTTTAGTACCATGACTTCTGAGTATCTATTTTGTACTTTCCTGCTAATTATTTTAACTGACTTAGATATATATCTATATATAAATTTTTAAACATGATAGAAAACTACTGTTGAAGTTTTTTAAGAGACTGAAAGAAGTGCTGAGAAAGATGTATGATAAAACCCTGGGTAGATCAAAGGCACTAGAGAGTAGTGACATGGAATAACCATTCACCAGTATAGCACTATTCATTTTCACTCTTTCTTTGGGGTGTATCAATACTCACTCTTTGGGTTGACTTCTTCATTCCAAGCACCCCTATCCTGTGTAGGTAAACTACACTATACAGTTATATTCAAATTCTTAGAATCACAGGTGTGAGTCTGTCCACAGGAAATAGTTTTTCCCTGTTCACTTTAGCTTTTGAAGGCCTAACTAACCTATCTACATAACCAAACCTTAAAATGTCATGAACCCATAAAGTGTATGGTATCAATAATAAACCACTAATAATAATGACATTTTTAGATTTTAGAAACATCCATTTACTTAATAAAAAACAAAATAAAGAACAGTATCAATAATATTATAAGTTCTAATATGGTCAGGTCAATGCATAAGTAATAAAATATGTCACAATACACATATAAACCCATAAAATAGTCTCTCATCAATGTATTCAATAGCTATGGTGAAGAGAAGGCATATTTTTGTAGGAACTTGAAAGCGAAAAACATAAGGTAGGGAAATTCACAACTCTGGATTATAGGTTTTGCTATTATTTTTCTATTTAAGAACATCTTTACCACAAGAAAATGTTCCTCTCTTCATTACGTGACTGTTAATCCTTATCACTCTTTAGCTGGGAATATTAGCTCTTGTCTACTCATATATAACATTTATAAACTCACTACACTCTTTTAAAAAATCATAACTTCCCACATTAGCAATATCAAATCAATGGTCCTCTTAAAATTATACCTCTATGTCCAAATATTACATGAGTTTTTCTTTTAATTTTCTGTAATAATCATAAGATAGTTATACACAAATGAACTATATATCATAATGCTGCATAGCCCTAAGTTTCCAAGAGAGTTGTTTATTTTTTGATGTTTTAAAAATTGTTTCATTGTATATTCATGTTTGTCACTTTTTAATATGTTTTTAAAAAACCTTTTCTGCCTTTTCATAATAACCTACTTTTTCCCAGAAGGCATCATTCTATATCCTTCACTACTTGATTTGAATCTTTATATTTATCCCACAGTTCATTTCCTATCCAAACTGTTCAACTCCTATTAGAAAGCTGTTTTTTATAGACATATATTAGCAGCTTTCCATCAATCAGTCAATCAGCAGACATTTATTAATCCATTACATGCAAGACATTGTGCTATGCTTTAATGCAAAAGGAGCTTACATCTAATGAAGGAGAAAAATTGCAAACAAATATAGATATAGATAATACATACTTATGGATAAAGAGAAAAAACACAACATAGAATTGTAAAATGAAGCCATTTTAATAAAGACATACACTAAATGAAAAAGATTGTCCTAATAACTAGACAGCCACCAATGTGGTGTGGCTGCAGAGACTCCAATCAGTTTCTACTCCTAAAAATACCTATATTTAATGCATTGACATGTAATTAATCATGTAGATTTCATCACTAGAGTTCTACTTCTTTGTCTTAAGGGTTTTCTCCACATTTAAATATAAATGGCTGTAGAAATGGAAACACATATCATTCCCCCAATGTGTAACAGTCTTTCTACAACTTTCTACAATTTAGTTTATTAGATCTCTTCTAATATATTAGGTGACAGTAAGTTTTGATAAGAAAGAAAATGAAGAATCCATAAGGCTATTGAGCCTCTGGGGGTTATTCCAATAGGAGAGAAGGATTGGAAGGGAATAGGGTACATCAAATAAATGCATAATTTATTTTCAAAGTTTAAATTTTCATAAAATTTCAAGTTTTTGAGCTGTGAGAAAGCAAATGCAATTAGAAAGAAATATTAATCTAAAAATGTACATATTCCCTAAAGTTAGGAAGCTAGTCTGGTTGGTTGATTCATATAGGTATTTAGGAACAAATATGATTGAGGTACAGTCTAGAGAGCGTAAGCCAGGAATAATGATAGCAGGAGATCAAGAGAACTGAATTTAAGGATGATTGAAGTCTACAGGAGGTTGATTGCCTCCCTGCCCAGGAAATTTCAAGGGGATAACTAGGAAGCTTCAGAACCATCCCACAAGAGACTAGAGGATTATAAATATTCCCCTTCAAATTACTGGGACCTTCAGGATATAAAGGACTGTGCATCCTCTAATTTAAAAGAGGACTAAAACAGGTTATCTGGTAGTTTAAAAACAAATTATAGCTTGAAGATGGTTCAGGAGCATATTCTTTTAGGTTGTGAAGGATTACTGAAGCCCATGTTTGGTACTTGAGATTCCCCAGAATTGACATCTAAGTCATCTCCTGAATCAGTCCCTACTCCCTTAGTTTGGGCACACAATACACAAATTAGGTTGCTGTTTTTCTCAGAAGAATTTCTACAAAGTGTTTTCCAAATAGTTGAGATGTATTTTTAAAGGACAAAAAGAAAAAAAATGTCAGAGTCATTTTCATGGCTCATTATAAAAGACTGGGAGCAAGTTACTCATCCCTTTCAGAGATCTAGCATGTGTTCTAATTATACAATGCTGAAATGTCAATCATCTGACTGAGGGTTGTTAGCAACTTTGCATCCACCCTTAAAGATTAAATTGAACACATCTGCATGAGAAGAGACCTGGTTAAACTATAAAACTGGGCAGACTGAAATAATGTTCTCTCTAGTTCAAAATTAGCTTAAGAATTAGGAGTGCATCTGACAAAGATTACTCCATTTTTACACACCTTCCCTTTTGTGAGGAATGGAATCAAAATCCTTCTATTTTCCCATAAAAATTTTGCAGACTTGAGATATATAAAATTGTGGCTTTGGGGAAATCAGGAAAAAGGGCCTCTCTTCTTTATGTCTAGCCCCATTGAAACTAGGGTGGTGAAAAGTATTATGCTGAATTGTCCTCTGGGCATCCTGGAAAAAAAAAAAAACACATGAATAAAGTAGAGGAATAAGGGACAAGGGACATGAAACAATATTTAGTGCACCAAAAGCAATTATCATTGAAAGCCTATATATGACCTTTCTAATTATAATCATGTTGTAAAAAAATCTATAAAATTTGGGAATTAATCTAAATAATATGGAAAGGCTCCTTTCTACTCTGAAGTGTTATTCTGTTTTTTTTAAACATAATCATACAGCATAACTGGAAATTTCTTGAACATTATAGAAACGTCATCAGATATATTGTCTTCTTAAGCCTTTTGTCCTTTTTATTTTCTCATACCTTTAACTGGAGGGGACATTATTTTTTTTGAGCCTTTGTAAAATAATATATAAAAAGCCACACTTCACTGTGTAACAACAAAAGCATTCAACATTGTTCAGAGAATCTCTTTGAGTTACACAATATCTTAGTAATTCCTCCTTTTCCCCAACTACACTCTAGGCTATTAGGACAACACTAGAAAATTAATGGGAAAATTGGAAGAGTACTCAACCACCAGAGGTGTCTGCAATTTATTACTGTCATCTCTCACTCAACTCACCAAATCTCTCTTTACTATTTTCCATTGTGACTACCCAGTTATTATTTTGCTTCTATTTTAAATGCCAAATAGGATGATCTTTGTCCTGAAAAAATATTAATAGAATGCTGAAAAAGTCAAGCAAAATGATAATGAGGGAGCTCCTAGTTGTCTTTAATGAATTCAAATCACCTAGCCAACAAATACAACATTCCAAGGTGTCCATTGCAAGGGAGAAGAGGACAAGTGCTCCAAAACTCAAGAGGGGCAAATGATCCATTATTTTTAAAAAAGGAAAGGGAATAGCCAGCTAATTTTAGCCTATTAGAGCTTGACTTCAATCCCTAAAAAACTCTCAAATATATTATTAAAGGAATGGTGTGTGAATATCAAGAAACAAATGCATGGATCACTAAGAGCATGACCATGATTCATCAAGAATAGGTCATGCTGGACCAAATGTATTTTCTTTTTTGACAAGGTCAAAACTTATATATCAGGGAATGCTGTCTGTGTCTCACCAAAATGCTAGAGAAAGGCAGCTATGTTATACTTGTGGAGGGAAATTGTTGTGGTGAAAGGATAATTAGAAAGTTTTGAACTAGCTGAAGGACCAGACTCAAAGGGTTAGTGGCTTAATGCCATCATTGAGGGAAGCCTCTAGAAAAATGTTCCAGGAATCTGTATGATTTTGGATGAAGCAGTTGTCATACTTGTCACCTTTAAAGATGGTTGAAAAGCTGGAAAGGATAGGTAACATACTGGACAAAGACATTGGAATTCACAATTATTTTTTCTTTCCTGTTTCAAATATTACATAGTCAATCAAAACAAATTCCCTCAATAACATTGTCTCAATCTCCATTCTGAATCTATCACCTCTTTCTCAGGAGGTAGGTATAATATTTCATCATTCCTTCTCTGGAATCATGATTGGTCATTAGACTCAACAAATACTTGGATGTACTAGAATGTCGAAATTAAAATTGAAATTCCAGAGAAATATATGTAAATTTCTATTCTTGAATTTAAAAAAAGATTTCACAAGTATAGAATTGGCAAAGCATGGCTACACCAATGTACTCAAATAGATGTGGGAACTCATGGATTTGGATGTTTCCTTTAATGAAACACAGGCTTAAGCAGAATCAATGGTATAATAAGGTACCAAAAAAAAAACTAATGTGATTTTAGGCAAAAATAACAGAAACAAAATATCCAGAATATGGGAGGCAACAATCCTTCTGCATTTTATGCTCTAGATTAGCCGCATATGGAGTATTTTGTTTAAGTATGGAAACCACATTTTAAAAGATACTGACAAATGAAAGAAATATATAAAAGGAAGTGAGCAAGATAAGACCACTTACCCATGGGAGAGAGGGAGGAAGAAGGCCCAGGTGTAATGATGTAGTTAGAAAAGAAGGGGGAGGGGAACCTAATGATATAATTAGGAGTAGGGAATCACACTCATGTGGGGGTGATCATACGCTCCTGATAGGTTGTGACCTCTGTAGTGCTCAAGTTAAAAAAAAAGTAGACATGTTTATTGATTACAATTGTTTTTACCTGACATCCACCTGTGCAGTAGTATAATTAAAGACTTAACTTCATTGGACTTGGGATGGAGGAAGTTATTTCTCATATATGTTCTTGACACCTAGGAAAATTCAGAAGATGTACATGGAATGGTCAATCTCTTCCAGTAATTAAGTAACATATTTGAGAAGACAGGACTAATGAATACACGTGAAACTGAAGTGAGCAATATAAATCAACAGCAAAGTGGTAAGATATAGTCTACAAGGAATGCAGAGAAAAGGAATATTTTTCATGTTCATTTCTACCACCAAACCTTTCTTCAGGTAAGGAAAATAATGTAAGTAAAGTTTGGAGGTAGAAATGAACATGAAGAATTAGTTTGTGACAAAGTAAGATCTGCCTGACTGTATTAGACATTTTATGTTTGGGAGAATGGAAGGGGAAGTAGAGAAAAAAGTTGAATATATAAAGTGGAAACAGATCATGAAGGGACATAAAAACTAAGTAGAAGAATTTAGGCAATGTAATGTGAAATAGGGAGTAACCAAAAGTTTTTTAAACAGAAGAAAAACCTAATAAAAATGAATAAATATTGATCTGGCAAAAGTGTGCAAAAAATCAATTCACAATACCCAAATGAAACAAAGTTTTTAAAAGAAAAGTCTGAGTATAAACTGATTTACGTTGCTACTCAGATTGATTTGTCATTTTTAGTTCATTCACAGACTGTCTCAAAGCTTATTCCTAGCTCCTGACCCATCAGAACTTGGCTTCCAGCCTATTCTTGGCTGCCTATCTGTAAGATATTAAGCAACCTCAATAACATATCCCAGATTTCTTCAGGCAGTTTCTAGGTCTACCTGATTCAAAGATCCTTATTCACTAGCTCTTCAACTGTCATATTTTTCTGATTTTCTTCCAAATGGAAGAACATTTTCTTTCTTATTTTTTCCAAGTACCAATTTCTATAAAAGCCAGCACCTTTTATTTCTATTTTTTAATAACTCCCCCAAACTTATCCAACAAAGCAATAGTAACTTATATGAATATAAATAATTGTCACATGTGGGTGCGCAAGGGAAAGGGAAAGCCAAAGCCCTGGCTCAAAATAGGGTTGGAATGGTGCTTTAAAAGTCATGTATTCATACCTTTAGAGCTGCAAAAGATGGAGACCATTGATTACAAAACCTTACCATTTTTTGAATGATGACACAGGGCAAGAGAGTTTAAGTGATTTGCTGAAGGTCAGAGAAGGAATCAGTAGTAGAGTCAGACTCAAATTTAAGTTTTCTGATGGCAAAGTCAGCACTTTTCTAATTATACCATCATAAGTCAAGCCAACAAACATTCCCTAAGTGTCTATTATATGCTGGGCAGTGCCCTAGACAGTGAAGATACAAAGAAAAGGGGGGAAATAATTATGATCCTTAAGGAACTTACAGTGTAATGAGAAAAATAATGTATAAATAAGTTACTTTATATGCAGGAAAAATTGAAGACAATTACAAAGAGGAAACACTACTTTTAAGGGGGACCGAGAAGGGCTTCTTGCAAATGGTAAGATTTTAGCTGTGACTTGAAGGAACCCAAGAGATTGTGAGAGAGGAGGAAGACCATTTCAAGAATTGGGGAGAGTTAGTGAAAATGCATCTTGGTCTCCTCAAGTTAGACTGTTGTAATAATCTGTTGTTGGGCTTGCCTCCCTCTAATCTCTCCTTACTCCAGTTCTCTATCACCTCCAATAAAATACAAAATCCTTTATTGACTTTCAAGACCTTTCATAATCTAGCTGGCCCTATTTTTCAGTTCTTCTTACACTTTACTCCCTACTGCACATTCTTTGACCTGGCCTCTTGTCAGTTCCACAAATAAGATATAACATTTTTCAGCTTCAGACATTTTCTCTGGCTATTTTTCATGCTTGGAAGACTTTTCTTGGCTTACTTGGCTTCCCTTAAGTCCCAACAAAAATCCCATCTTTTACAGGAAATCTTTCTCAACCCCTCTTAATTACACAATTTCTTTTCTTAATATTACTTACTTATCGTGTTTATAGCTTGTTGGCCTATGAGCTCCAAAGGTCCATTTTAGAAGAGAATTCCACTCAGATATTTATTCATTTCTCACCTGGATCAACTGGGCACTTCTCTGACTGACTTTTCTACCATACTCTAGGAAGTTCTTTTTGGGGATAATCTTATCATCCTGTGAGATCTCATCATCCTCAGTACTCTACCTCATTACTACCCTCTTCCTCTTAGATTGAATAATAAGGCCATTAACTCCAAACTTTAATGTAAAGACTCTAGTTCAGACATTTCCTCATTTCTTACCTGAATGCACTACCTTGAGACTTTTCTTACTTCTTTATCCTGCCTCTTCATTGGATATAACTCTTGCCCCCACCATCTCAGCTTCTTTTTATGTTTTGTCTTCCCCCATAAGAGTAAGATATTAAGCAACCTCAATAACATATCCCAGATTTCTTCAGGCAGTTTCTAGGTCTACCTGATTCAAAGATCCTTATTCACTAGCTCTTTCCTTGGTGGCAAAGCCTTCCTCCCTTCCTCCTTTCCTCTTCTCTTCCCTCCTTTCCTCTTCTCTTCCCTCCTTCCCACCCTCTTTTTTTGCCCTCTTTTTCCTCCTTTGCCCTCTTTACCCTCTTCCCTCTCTCTCTCTCTCTCTCTCTCTTTCTCTCTCTCTCTGTTGTTCTGTTCTCTCAGTCTCTGTCTCTCCTTCCCTCCTTTCTTCCTTCCCTTCTTCTTCTCTTCCCTCCCTTCCTCTTCTCTTTGCTCCTTTTCTCTTCTCTTCCCTCCTTCTTCCCCCTTTCTTTCCCCTATTTCCCCCCTTTGCCCTCTTTACCCTCTTCCTCTCTCTATCTCTCTTGGTCTCTCTGTCTCTGTCTCTCCTTCCCTCCTTTCTTCCCTTCCTTCTTCCCTTCCTCCTTTTCTTTCTTTTCCCAATACTTATCACACTGCCTGGCACATAGAAGGTACTCAATAAATATTTTTTGACTCACTTTCCACTATACCATGCTGATCCTCACGAGGGAATAGAAAGAGTCAAAGACAACAAATTTGAATCATGGGAGACTTGAATTGTACTATTGACAGAAATATTAAAGTAACAAAAGCTGGATTTAGAGCTTTTGAGTCCAAGTCTGATATTTATCTACCATGACCACTGGCAACTCAGTTAACATCTATTTCCTGAGGAAATCTTAAGACTATCAGTTAAAAAGCATTTGTTTGTCTACATTGGCAGAAGAGCTTCCTTTTAAAAGCTTTCTACAACAACAACAACAAAAATCACAGATATGGCATACAGTCCTTTCTCCCGTCCCCCCCCAAAAATAATAATAGTTTTGAAGAAAAAGGTAATGATGTTAATTTTGAGCATATTTAATTTGAGGTATCACTGGGAATCCCAAGTAGAGAAGTTTATAGTTTTGGAGGATGCAGATCAAGAATTTAGATATTGCAGTCATCTTAAGAGCTCACAGTATGAGTCCTTTGATCTCAGAGGTGAGATGAATGAGGTGGGAGACTCAGTAAAAAGAGCTCCAGTTTATTAAGCCACACAGCCTTGTTGATATACAGTTTTGCAAGTGTGATCAGTGGGTGAACAGTAGGCAATCCCCAATCACCATTCAGAGAAGCAGCTTGTGGGCTTTGCCTGTGCATGGTATCTGCCAATGGGAGGAGAGCTGATCCAGCAATTTAGCAACCCGCTCACAGGAGAAAGGCCTTGTCAAGGCATCCCTGTTCACAAGCATCTAGCTGTGACCCTCAGGCTCAACCCATTCCCATGCCATGCACCAGTGCTCCTTGCTCAACAAGGGCTTTTCTGCAAAGTGGCAGAAAGCTTATTGTGCCCCAAAGGTCGAGATGGTCTCTGTACTCCCTCTCAGCAGGGTCCCATCTATGTGCTAATATCTAGGAAGATATCGAGGCAGGGCTGGAGATTTAGATTTGGAAGTCATTTGTGTAAAATTGACATTTTAAGAGTAAACAAATTTACCAAGGACTAGATTATAGGGAGAAGAGAAAATAAAGCCAAGAATGGAGCCTTGGGAACCACCCATTTTAAGAAATTTGGAAAAGAAACAAAGAAAAGGGGATCATGCATCATGGTGAAATTAGAGATAATTTGTTTCAGATGTTTGCCTTTACCTCTAAGTTCAATTCTAAGGATTTAGAATGTCATGAAAGTGACCCTGGATGGGAAGGCTATGCCATTGGATATTTGACAATAGATTGTATATTGGTCTATTCCTTAGAGATCAGTCTAGCTAAATTTGGAGAAACACATTGCTATGGGATTACACATCAGGCAACACTTTTAAAAAAGCTATTATATTCATTAAACTGTCTATTAAGGTATGGAAGGCTTCCAGTCTACATCAGAAATAACATTGCCCACATGGATAAAATCACAAATGTTTGGTGTATAGAAGAAAATCCATAACTGTATTACTTTAATTTTACATTTGTTGATGTACATTTGCATGGTCCTACCTTTTAAAACCATGGGCTTTAGATGGTGCTAAGAGGAATATTCAAGATGTTTGGTGACTAGCAAGTGTTTCTAGTATGTTTTAGAGATAGTTTTGTTTCGTTATGATAAGACATATAAATCCTAATTATGAAATTTATAAGGTGATTCTTTTTTTCCTATAAATAAAATCAAAATGTGGTTAAACTATAGGCAAGATGTTTTAATGAAGCTAGCTTAAAAGGAATGATTTGAGATTGCAAAAAGCTCTCTGACCTTCTTCCATGAGGCATGTGAACTTTTTAGCAAGAATAAACTCTTGTAGGCAAGTGTGGTGGCCAATTGGGCTTTTTGTGAGTTTATTGTATGAAGTGTAATTCTTTTAATGACAGTTTAACAACACCTGAGGCATGACCCTAAAGGTGAGTAGGTGAGGGGTTAATTTCTTCCAGGAAGGAGATGCTTCCCATTTTCTATCAGTAGAGGGATGGGTCAGGATAATTGGACAAAGTTCTTGGGATTTGCAAGGGGCACAGGTGAACATGTAACTGGTGAAAATTGAAAGCTAATTATCTTTCAGCTAGGAAGTAGTAACCAGATGTTTTCCTGCACATAAAATGAGGATTTGGGGACAGCTTAGGGAAGTTGGCAGTAAATAATAAAATTTTAAAGAGACTATAAAAACATTCAAGTGCTCTGACTGTAGTTATAATTTCTGGTTTACTTGGAAGATGTTTTTGACAAATGAGGTAAGCTCTAGTAAAGCAAAATGCTCATGTTAGCTTTTAAGAGGTTCTTCATTCTTTGGGACATTTCTGACCTTCAGTTATGACTTTCAGTTTAATTTATTTACACATCTAAACTGAATTCTAATTCTTTTAAAGTTTTCAACAAGACTATGATAGCAGACTGAAAAGGAGATCCAAACTCTTTTTTCAGATGTTTTGACTAAAAATGAGTTTTATTATCCTGATTCTATTGTTCTCCCCACTCCTTTGTTTAATATTCATTTTGAATTCAGATGTGAGGGTATGGTAAACAACTTACCTGTCTAGGAGAATCATAAGAGTTCCATTGTTAGAAGGGATCTTATTAATTCAAATCTTTTCTGAAGCTTTAATGAAGGAATTATCAGCTCTCTCCTCTATGAAACCTTTCCTGATTTCCCCCAATTATTAATTCCTTCTTCTTTCTATTCTATTCTATTTTAAATTATTTACAGCAGGCTTATAAAACATGTTCTATAAAACTTTCTATGCAACTCAAATACCTGTTTATGTCCCTGCTAAAATGTAAGTTCCCTGAAGGCAGGAAATGTGTTCATTTAATATCTGTGTACCTAATGGCTATCATAGTACTTTGTACCATAATAGGAGTTTGATAGATCTCTATTGAATTCAGTAGCTAAACTGGAGGAATCTTTTATAAAAAGAAAACAACATGAAGGCTTAGATTTGGAGTTAAACCTCATGGTTCAAGTAATGGCTCTGCAGTTGTTTTCTGTGTAACATAGGACAAATCATTTAATCTTCTTGGACATCATTTTCCTCATTATAAAGTAGAGGTATTTAAAAAGATGATTTCTGAGGACCCTTACAATCTGAAATCTGTGATCTCAAGTCATTCACTCTCTCCAGGTGATCTTTGTATTTTTTCAATTTTTTCCCTTTTAGTTATTTAATATTTTTATTTTTCCCAGGCACATGTGAAACAATTTTTTCTACATTTGTCTTTAAAACTTTTGAGTTCCAGAAGGAAAATATTCTTTTCCTTCCTCCTGACCCCACATTAAGAAGACATGTGAAGGTGTGCAAAATATTTCCATAAAAATCATGTTGTGAAAGAAAATATAGCTCTCCCTTACCCCAAAAATAAAAACCCTCAAGAAAAATAAAGATTTTTTTTAAAAAAGAGTATGGTTCAATCTGTATTCAGACATTATCAATTCTTTCTCTGGGTATGGATAGCATCATCATCATCACCATCATCATAAATCCTTCAAAGTAGTCATGAACTACTGTATTCCTGAGAATAGCAAAGTTATTCTCAGGTGATCAACCCACAACATTACTATTACTCTGTATATAGTACATTTTACTTTGCTTGAGTTCATGGAGGATTTTCCAGGTTTTTCTAAAAGCATCCTCCTCATCATTTCCTATAGAAAAATAATATACCCCCATAATCACATACCATAATTTATTTAGCCACTCCCCAATTAATGGGCATCCTCTCAATTTCCAATTCCTTGCCCTGAGAAGAGAGCTTCTATAAATATTTTTGCACATATAGGTCTTTTTCCTTTTTTAAAATCTTTTTTGGGAGGCAGCTAGGTAGTGCAGTGAATAGAGCACCAGCCCTGAAGTAAAAAGCACCTGCGTTCAAATCTGACCTTGGACACTTAACACTCCCTAGCTATGGAACCCTGAGTAAGTCACTTAACCTCAATCGCCTCAGCCAAAAAAAAAAATCTTTTTTGGGATTCATGACATTCATAACATGGCATTGTTAGATCAAAGGATATGCATGATTATGGCCTTTTGGGTATAGTTCATATCTTTTCATCATTTATCAATTGAAGAATGGCTCTTGTTTTTTTTAAATAAATTTGACTCAGTTCCCTATACATTTGAGAAATGAGACCATCAAATTTATTTCAAATATCTTTTCCCAATTACTATTGCTAATTGTATTTTCTCCCTTTCTTCTATTTTCTCTCTCTTTTCCTCCCTACCCTCCTCAAAAGTGTTTTGTATTGTCCCCTCCCCCAATATGCCCTCTGTTCTGTCACCTTCCCCCTTCCTGTATCCCCTTCCTCTTCTATTTTCCTGCAGGGGTAAGATAGATTTCTATATGCCTATTGAGTAGGTATGTTATTTCCTCTTTGAGCCAATTCTGATGAGAGTAAGGTTCACTCACTCTCCCTTTCCTTCCCCTCTTCCTCTCTACTGCATAAGTTTTCCTTGCCTCTTTTACAGTAGATAATTTGTGCCATTATACCTCTCCTTTTCCTATTCCCTCAGTACATTCCTCTCTCATCTCTTAATGTTAGTTTTTTATATATTATCCCTTCATATTCAACTCACAACTTTGCCTTGTCTATGTACATTCCATCTAACTGCCCTATTAATGAGAATTTTTATGAGTTACAAGTATCATCCTCTCATGTAGTAAACAGATAAACCTTAAGAACCTTATGATATTCCTTTCCTGATTAGCTCCTTATGCTTCCTACTGAGTCCTATATTAGAAAATCAAATTTTCTATTCAGCTCTGGTCTTTTCTTCATGAATACTTGAAAGTCTTCCATTTCATTGAATATTCACCTTTTTTCCTGAAGGATTACACTCCATTTTGCTGGATAGGTGATTCTTGGTTTTGTTCCAATTGCTTTCCAGAATGTCATATTACAAGTCCTCTAATCATTTAATGCAGAAGCTGCTAAATATTGTGTTTTCTTGCTGTGACTTATACTATACTTGAATTGTTTCTTAATGATTGCAGTATTTTCTCCTTGACTTGGGAGGTCTGGAATTTGGCTATAAGATTCCTGGGAGTTTTCATTTTAGGATTTCTTTCAGGAGGTGCACAATTTCCATTTTTATCAAGACAGCTTTCCTTTATAATGTCTTGAAAGTCAATGTCTAGAAACTTTTTTATCATGATTTTTAAATAGAAAAATAATTTTAAAATTATTTTTCCTCAATATATTTTCTAGATCAGATGTTTTTCCAATGAGATATTTCACATTGTTTTCTATTTTTTTATTCTTTTTTGTTTTCTTTATTTCTTGATTTCTTATAAAATCGGCTTCATTTGCTCAGTTTTAATTTTCAAAGAATTATTTCCTTCATTGAGTTTTGTACTTTCTTTCCCATTTGGGCAATTTTGCTTTTTAAGGCATTCTTCTCATTAGCTTTTTGTATTTCCTTTTGATGTTTGGTATCTCTGGGTTAACATTGATGCTGATTCAGAGGCCCCATTACTACTTTTGTGGCACACAGGCCAGAGCAAACTCCCATCCTGATGCCACAGACTTACCCTGCTGATCTATGTTATCTTTGGCAGGAAATTTGTTCTACTTCATCTTTTTGTGTGTTCCCATGCTCTAAAGTTTGTTTAGAATCATTATTAAAGGAATTTGGAGACGTTTGGAGAGAACTGTACAAGTCCCTGCCTTTACTCTACCATCTTGGTTCCTCCTTTCATTTATTTTAAATGGAATTTTTCTTGCTGCTGGACTTTGTTAGTAATATAGAAATGCTGATTATTTATGTGGATTTATTTTATATCTTGCAACTTTGCTAAAGCTGTTAATAATTTTAACTAATTTTCTAGTTGATTCTCTAGGATTTTCTAGGTATAACTTCATATCATCTGCTAAAAGTGAGGTTTTTTCCTCATTCCCTATTCTAATTTTTTTTTCATTTCTTTTTCTTCTCTTATTGCTAAGGCATTTAACATTTCTAGTACTATATTTAAAAATAGAGGTAATCATATTTATCCTTGTTTCGTCCCTGATTGTCTTTTAAAGGTTTCTAGCTTATCCGTATTGCAGATATTGTCTGATTGTTTGATTTTGATTTTAGCGAAATTTTTCTTATCATTTTAAGGTAAGCTACATTTATTCCTATTCTCCCTAGTATTTTAAATAGAAATAATTGCATAAGATTTCTCTTGGTTTTGTCACTGATATAGTCAGTTATACTGATCGTTTTCATTATGCTGATAGTTTTTGTAATACTGAACTAGTCCTGCATTCCCAATATAAATCCCACTTGGTTAAAGTGTTTGATCCTTGTGATATATTGGTATAATCTTATTGCTAGTGTTTTATGTAACATTTTTGCATCAATATTCATTAAGGAAATTGGCCCATAATTTTCTTTCTTTCTTTTGGCTTTTCTTGGTGAGGGTATTAGCACTATATTTGTGTCATAAAAGCAATTTTTCAGAACTCTGTATTTGCCTATTTTTCCAAATAGTTTATGGAGTATTGGTATTCATTATTCTTTAAACATTTGGTAGAATTCACTTGGAAATGCATCTGGTCCTGGGGATTTTTTCTTTCATGTGAAGCTCACCGATGGCTTGTTCAATTTGTTTTTCAAATGCTGAGCTATTTAAGCATTTTATTTCTTCTCAATCTGAGTGATTTAGATTTTTGTAGGTATCCATAAATTTTAAATTTATTGGCATATAATTGGTCAAAATAGCTCTTAACAATAGTCTTAATTTCTTTTTCATTGGCGTTGAGTTCAACCCTTTTATTTTTGATAGTAGTAATTTTATTTTCTTCTCTTTTTAAAATCAAATTAACTCATGGTATATGCCTTAAATTGTTTTTTCCCTATAAAACCAGGTTCTAGTTTTATTTATTAGTGCAATGATTTTATGAATTTCAATTTTATTAACCTTTCCTTTGATTTTCAGGATTTCCAATTTGACATTTAATTGTTTTTTTTATTTGCTATTTTTCTAGGTTATTTGCTAGTTTTATGTCCATTTTATTGATATGCTTTTTCTTACATTTGATGTAAGAAATTAGAGATATATGTTTTCCCCAAGTATCACTTTGTTTGCATCTCATAATTTTTGGTATGTTGTCTCCTTTTTATTGCCTTTAGTGGATGTATTTATATTTCTGTAATTTGTTTTTTTTTGACCCACTTGTTCTTTAAGATTAGATAATTTAATTTCCAGCTAATTTTTAATCTCTTTTCATTGTCTAGGGTTGAATTAACTTTTATTACATTATAATATGAAAAGGATATGCTTACTAGTTTTGCTTTTCGGCATTTGGCATTGAGCTTTTTATGTTCTATTATATGGTCAATTTTTGTGTAGGTGTCATATATTGCTGATAAAAGACTTATTCCTTTCTATTCCCATTCAGTTTTCTCCAGAGATCTATCATATATAACTTCTCTAGTGTCATTTACCTCCTTAAGTTATTTTTTTTGGTTTTGTTTTGTGTTTTGTTAGATTTATCTAGCTCTGAGAGGAGAAAGTTGATATCTCACACTAATATAGTTATTATCTATTTCTTCCTGTAACTCATTCAACTTCAAAAATTTGCATGGTATACCATTTGGTGCATATGTGTTTAGTATTGATGAGAATTCATTGCCTATGGTACCGTTCATGTTTCTTCTTTTTTAAAATCTCTTTTAATTAGATTTATATTTTGTTTTGCTCTGAGATCATGATCACTACTTCAACTTTCTTGCTTTAGCTGAAGCATGATATGTTCTGCTCCAGTGTCTTCCATTTACTCTCTGTATATCTCTCTGCTTCAAATATTTCTTATAAGCAACATATTTCAGGATTCTGAGGTTTTTTTTTTTTAATCCATTCTGCTATCCACTTCCATTTTATGGGTGAGATCATTCCATTCATGTTTATAGTTAGGATAACTAAATTTGTATTCCTTCCTTGCTATTTTTACTTCTTTGTTTCCCTTTCTCTTTTTACACCTTGACTCTCTCCCTCTTCACAAGTGTCTTACTTCTTATCACTACCTTGCCAAAATGCTTTTCCTTTTATCAGTCCCCTCTCCCCTTTTCCTTTTTACTTCCTTATAAGGTAAAATAGATTTTGATATCCAACTGAGTTTGTGTTATCTCTTTGTGTCAATTTTGATGAGAATAAGGTTTAAATTGTGTCTATTAGCTACGCCCCCTCCCACTTCCATTATAATAGCTCTTTCATGTCTGTTTTACGTGGGCATAATTTACCCCATGTAATCTCCTTCCTTCTTCCAGTGAAATTTTTTCTCAACCTTTTATTTTCTGTGTGTGGGGGGGTATCATCCTGGCATAGTCACGTTATAGTCACATTCTCTGTCTCCATATTCTCTAATTACTCTTACAGTAATTAAGTTGTTAAGTGTTATAAATATTACCTTGCCATATAGAAATATAGACAGTTTAACGTTATTGAATTTCTTGTTTTCTTTCTTCTTCTTCTCTTCTCTCTCTCTCTCTATTTTTTTTTTGCTTTTTAATGTTTCCCTTTAGTCTTTTATTTGGAGGTGATTTTTTTTGTAAAGCTCTGGCATTTGAATTAGAAATGTTTGAAACTCTGTATTTCACTAAACATTCATTTTCTCCTGAAGATTATGTTCAATTTTGCTGACCAAATTCTTGGTTGTAATCCTAACTTCTTTGCCTTCCAGTATATTATATTCCCAAATCTCCAGTTCTTTAACATGGAAGCTGCCAAATCCTATGTAATCCTGACTGTAGCTCCATAATATTTTGAATTATTTCTTTTTGGATGCTTGCAATACTTTCTTTTTGATTTGTTGGTTCTGGAATTTAACTGTGACATTCCTGGGAGTTTTCATTTTGGGATTTCCTTTAGGTAATGATCAATAGATCTTTTCATTTCTATTTTATCTTCTGGTTCTAATACATCAAAATAGTTGTTTTTTTTTAAATATAATTTCTTGAAAGATGTTATCCAGGTCTTTTCTTTTTTTTTGGATCATGGCTTTCAGGTACTTCAATAATTCTTATATATTTTTTCTAGATCTATTTCATAGGTCAACTTTTTTTCCAATGAGAAATTTCCACATTTTTCTTTATTGTTTTTACTTTTTGGATTTTATTTTATTGTATTATGATGTCTCAGTCATTAGTTTCCACTGCTGCTCTTGGATCTTGCTCCCCTCCCACCTCAGTGAAACATATTTCCTATCATGCTGGTAAGCTGCTTCTCCACTCATTGGCCAATTCTGAAGTAATGTTTTGGTTGTTTGGAGGGAAATTTGTTTTTTTTTTAATTTTATTTTTTTAAATTTTATTTGCATAACATATGTGTGGGTAATTCTTCAACAATAACCCTTACATAGCTTTCCGTTACAAATTTTTCCCCCAACTCCCCACCCCTCCCCTAGATGGCAGGATATCCACTACATGTTAATTATGTTAAAATATTGGTAAATCGAATATATGTATACATATTTCCAAACTTGTCATTGTTGTGCAAGAAAAATCTCGTCTACACAAACAATATATCAGATAAAGGAAACACAATGTAAGCAAACATCAATCAAGGAGTATGAGAATGTTATGTTGTGGTCCACATTTCACATTCCTCTCTCTGGGTGTATATGGCTTTCTTCAGTGAACAATTGGAAGTGGTTTGAAACATTTCATTGTTGAAGAGAGCCATGTCCATCAGAATTGATCGTCATATAGTACTGTTGTTGCCGTGTATAATGATCTCCTGGTTCTGCTCATTTCACTCAGCATCAGTTCATGTAAGTCTCTCCAGGCCTCTCTGAAATCATCTTGCTGGTCATTTCTTACAGAACAATAATATTCCATAATATTCATATCCCATAATTTATTCAGCCATTCTCCAATTGAAGGGCATCTATTCAATTTCCAGTTTCTAGCCACCACAAAAAGGGCTGCCACAAACATTCTTGCACATGTGGGGCCCCTTCCTTCCTTTATGATTTCTTTGGGATATAAGCCCAATAGAAATGCTGCTGGGTCAAAGGGTATGCACAGTTTGATAACTTTTTGAGCATAGCTCCAAATTGTTCTCCAGAATGGCTGTATCCATTCACAGCTCCACCAACAATGCATCAGTGTCCCAGCCCTCCCACATCCCCTTGTTTGGAGGGAAATTTGGAAGAGAGTTCCTTCTTCCTTCTTTACTCCACCATTTTAGCACCAGAAGTCAAGATCCTTAACTTTAAAAGGATGGGTTTGCTTTGATGTCCTTCTAGCTTCAGAACTTAAATGTCTTACCAGAAAGGTCATTTAATGTGGCCCTTTCCATTATCAACTTTCAAGAATCATGGTGTATTGCTCTATAGCATAGGGCAATTTAAGGCAAACTAGGAAACTAGGATATAAGTTAAACATTCCCCATGGAGCTCTCACCCCAGTCACATCAAGAATGTGGAAAAGCAAAAGAGGCTTTTAAGCACTTGGCATCCACTTAGGGCTGCACACATGAAGAATAAGATTTGACACAATATTTCCTGGAACTAAATCTAACCAATATTTTATGCTTCTAAGACTCATAGAAAGGAAAATAGAAAGAGATGCATTGGAGAGACGTGGCCTGTGGCATACTGACTAATTTGTAGCAGTAATCAATTTAACCTAATATCTAAAGGATCAGATAATGAAATTACCCATCAAAGAAGCAAGCTAAACCAATTTTATCATTTCATTCCTGGACCCCAAAACTATTTCATCCCTCCTTTTCTTTCCCAAAAGCAAGGATTACTCCTTATAGAAACTTCCCATGGCCAATGAGATAATTTTGCTTATCAATTCATTAATAAAATCTGGAGTAAATAAGGAAGGCTTCTAGCATATTGGATGGACCTAATATGTTCAGACTTAAGGAAGGACATAAGCAAAACAAAAATAGGATAGATACGTGTGAATGGGTTAATATCTGTACCCTTGGAGACAATGTCTATATCAATAAGACCACACATCTGGTTGAGTATTTAATAAAATATAAACATTTCTTAAAGTAAAAATATTCTTAAAATCATAGAACTACAGCTAGTAGAGACTCAAGGGCCATCTGGTCTAATTCCCTTACTTGGTAAAAAAAGGAAATCAAAGCCCAAGAAAATTAATTTATGGAGATAACATCACAAGCAACATTTGACCCCAGGCTCTCTCATTCTAAAGACAGTTTTAATTAAATTATTATAAAGAATCAGTGAATCTTAAAGGCAGAGAGGATGCTTAACATGTGTTTTGGAAGAAATTTCTTTTCTCTGAATTAGAGTGTTAGATAACTTCTGCCAAAACATATTTACTGCACTGCAAAAATGATAGAGGTAAAAAAATCTAGGTTTTATTATTATACTCATGCATAAGTTCAGGTGTCAGAGAAAGCTCATACAATCATTAGGATTCTGACAAGATTTCTTATAGGCAAAATTACATCAGAAAGATAGAGAAATATTTAACATATTACAATCTTATACATTCCTCTTAGGTCATAAAAAATTAAAGAAAAGAGAAATCTATAATTCTGTGCTCCCTTCAGCATCATAAAAGTTGAACAAAATTAGTTAAACATAGTCAAATCTAAGGACTTATCCCCTAAGGAAATAAACTTAATTAAAAATTCTATAGGTAAACTAAATTGGGTTACAGATTAAATTACATTTAGAGGGTTTACAAATAGGCTGATTCAGGGGGAGATTTACATGTTACTAAGGGGTCAAAGATAATTCAGATTCTTCTGGTTTCTTATCTAAGGAATCTTTACAGCTTTTAGTTATTTTCCACATCCTATATGACAGATTTTGGTCAAGTAAACTTAATATTAATAAAACACAAACTTTTATTTGACCAAAATCTTCAGGAGTAATATAGGAAAAAAATTTTCTTTAAATTTCCATCACACATGAATTAGCTGTATAATATCCTGAAAAAGTTGTTGTCTAACCAACTGAAAATAATACTAGGAATAGATGTCTCACTATTTACTCAGCAAGCATTCATTAAATGGCTATTTTTGGCCAGGCATAATGCTAACGGATGATAAGGAAAAAGGAAACAATCCATGCTCTTGAGGATTTTACTTTCTATTGATAGAAAACAAGTACATGGAAATTTAAATATAGCACATGCACACACATAAATACATAAAGTAATGTTCATAGGTAATAGGTGAGAGGGATTAAGATAAGTTTCCTAGAGGAAGATATATTTGAACTGAATTCATTCCATTTAAAAATTTTTTTTGTTATGTTATTATGTTATCCAACTGAAATCTAATTACCTGTAACTTCAATTCATTAGTCTTAGCTTTATTACCTGGAACCAGAAAAAGTTAGTCAAAACTCTCTTGTATATCACTATTTAAAATTTTTTTCAGAGAGATCATGTTTCTCTTAAAAGTCTTCAGTTCTTCAGGGTAAACTATACCTTCAATTGATCCTCATGTGGAACAATTTTAAGTTTGCTAGCCATCATGATATCCTGAATAGGCTTCAGTTTGCTAATATCTACAATAAAAATATGGCTCCCAGAACTAAACACAATGCTCTGAGTCTTCTCTAATCATTGAAAAAGATATTGAGACTTGATTAAGTTCAGTTGAATTTCTAAAGAAGAAAAAAGATATTTTCTCATTTATGAGAAACAAAAGTTCATTGCCTAAATTTATTCATGTTTAGATAGCTTATTCTTACTCCAAAATATAGATGTTCTTTCTCCTATGAAGAGAGACCAATTAGAATATGAAATTCTATTACTAAACATTAATTTATGATCTGAAAGACCTCTAAGCTTCCCATGCCAGTATTTCCTCCACCAATTATTTTTCAGTTCTCCATATGTTGTTAAGGAAATGCTTAGACTAGAGGGTTTTTCTCTCACTCAAGTGTCCTATTCTTCTCACTTGGATGTATGGACACAAATTTATACTCTGGGCTAGCTTGCTCACTCCAATATGCCTTCAAACTAAGTTCCTAGAGAAAGACTGTCACCA
>JAJPUD010009715.1:0-71203 GCA_023553655.1 Myrmecobius fasciatus | reverse complement strand
AATGTAAAGATGATTTCCCAATTTATTGCTTCCCTCCTAATCTTGTCTGCATTGATTTTGTTTGTACAAAAACTTTTTAACTTAATATAGTCAAAGTTATCTATCTGGTTTTCAATTAAGAGTTCCAGTTCTTCTTTGGACATAAATTTATTCCATCTCCATAGGTCTGAGAGGTAAACTATATTACATTCCTCTAATTTACTTATAGTATCACTCTTTATATCCAGATCATGAACCCATTTAGATCTTATCTTGGTATGTGGTGTTAGATGTGGGTCAAGCCCTAATTTCTTCCACACTAGTTTCCAGTTTTCCCAGCAGTTTTTGTCAAATAGTGAATACTTATCCCAAAAGCTGGGGTCTTTGGGTTTATCAAAAACCAAATTGCTATAGTTATTGCCTAGTTTGTCTTGTGATTCTATCCTATTCCACTGATCGACTACTCTATTTCTTAGCCAGTACCAAATGGTTTTGATGACCGCTGCTTTATAATATAGTTTTAGATCTGGTACAGCAAGTCCACCATCTTCAGCCTTTTTTTTCATTAATCCCCTTGAAATTCTAGACCTTTTGTTTTTCCAAATGAACTTTGCTACTATTTTTTCTAGATCTGTAAGATAATTTCTTGGGAGTTTGATTGGTATGGCACTAAATAAGTAAATTAGTTTGGGTAGTATTGTCATTTTTATTATATTCGCTCGTCCTACCCATGAGCATTTTAAGTTTTTCCAATTGACTAGGTCTGATTTGATTTGTGTGGAAAGTGTTTTGTAATTTAGTTCATATAGTTCCTGACTATTCCCTTGGCAGATAAATTCCCAAATATTTTATACTATCAACAGTTATTTTGAATGGGATTTCTTTTTGTATCTCTTGCTGCTGAACTTTATTGGTAATATATAAAAATGCTGATGATTTATGTGGATTTATTTTGTATCCTGCCACTTTGCTGAAGTTGTGAATTGTTTCTAGTAGTTTTTTAGTTGAGTCTCTAGGGTTCTCTAAGTATACCATCATGTCATCTGCAAAGAGTGATAATTTGGTTTCTTCACTACCTACTCTGATTCCTTTTATCTCTTTTTCTTCTCTTATTGCTGAAGCTAGCATTTCTAATACAATATTAAATAGTAATGGTGACAGTGGGCAGCCTTGTTTCACTCCTGATCTTATTGGGAATGGTTCTAGTTTGACTCCATTACATATGATGCTTGCTGAAGGTTTTAAGTAGATACTACTAATCATTTTAAGGAAAAGCCCATTTATTCCTATACTCTCCAGTGTTTTTAATAGGAATGGGTGTTGGATTTTATCAAAGGCTTTTTCTGCATCTATGGAGATAATCATATGGTTTTTATTAATTTGGTTATTAATATAATTGATTATGCTAATAGTTTTCCTAATATTGAACCAGCCCTGCATTCCTGGTATAAATCCTACTTGGTCATGATGTATTATCCTGGGGATGACTTTCTGTAATCTTGTTGCTAAAATCTTATTTAAAATTTTTGCATCAATATTTATTAGGGAAATGGGTCTATAATTTTCTTTCTCAGTTTTCTCCCTACCTGGTTTAGCTATCAGCACCATATCTGTGTCATAGAAGGAATTTGGTAGTACACCTTCTTTCCCTATTTTTTCAAATAGTTTATATAGTATTGGGATTAATTGTTCTTTGAATGTTTGGTAAAATTCACATGTAAATCCATCTGGCCCTGGAGATTTTTTCTTAGGGAGTTGATTAATAGCTTGTTCTATTTCTTTTTCCGAAATAGGGCTATTTAAATAATTTATTTCCTCTTCTGTTAATCTGGGCAATCTATATTTTTGTATATATTCCTCCATTTCATTTACATTATCAAATTTATTGAAGTCCAAGTTATTTTTAAAAACCAGTGAAGGTCCTAGAGAAGAGATAAACAATTCTTTCCTCACTTCAGAGAAGTGGTGAAAACTACTACGGTAGCATATTAATATTGCATACACACATAACCTCTGAATTGCATTTGTTGTCATGTCCCACTCTTCATAACCCCATTTGAGGTTTTCTTGGCAAAGATATGGAATGATTTGGTATTTCCTTCTCCAGTTCCTTTTACAGATGAAGAAACTGAGGCAAACAGCTAGAAAGTATCAAATTTGAACTCAGCTCTTCCTGATTCCAGGCAGGGCTCTCAATCTATGTCACCACCTTGCTATATTAGATGTTTCTGCTTAATTGTTCTTCTTTGTCACAACATGGCAGGACAAGGGGCCTCCATTAAGTTGTGTTTTCTTTTTTTAAATTAAAAAAAATAGGGAAAACAAGAAGTCTTTTTGTAATGACAAGTGCTTGACACTTGAGTCGAAAGATGTGAGTTTGAATCTGGACTCGCTAAGTCGCCTAGAGAGAATGTTTCCCCTTTTTTTTCCGCCCTCCACTGAGCTGGTGTGAGGGGCGTCTCGGAGACACGCTCTGCCGTCAGGCCTTGGGTCCCTCCCCGGCTCCAGTTCGTAAGGCCTAGGGAGAATAGGGAGCGGACGCCGGTGTTGAATCACAGAATCCGGGTGCTGCTTCCTGATGTAAGGTCTTATTTGAGGTTTGACTTTGGCAGCCCCCCGACCACGGAGAATCCTTAGACTTCATCTAAGCGCGAAAGCTCCCGCCAACTCTCACAGTCAACCTCCCGCTACAGATCCCCAAGAGGGCGCCAAAGCACCCGGAAACCCCAAGTCCTCCCCCCCCCCCCGCCGCTATCCAATGGGCTCGCACCAGGCTGACGGTTGGTGGGGCGTGACTTTATCTGGCCCGGCCCCTTACCCTTCGCTGGTCCCGCCTCGCCCTGTGTGCCTCTCGGCAACCAACACAACAAAACAAAATGGCGTTTCTGACTCCCGGTGCCTGAGTGTTCGGGAGACGAAACTCCCCAGGCAGGGATTCCCCTCCGTTTGTCCTGCTGTGGCCAGATCCAGTAGTGGTGAGTGCCGCGGCCACGCTGTCTTGGTCTGCGCTTGGATTGGGGAGCCAGGAAACTGGGGACGTAAGGAGGAGGGTGGGGGCGGGAGGTTCAGGTGGCTACATCTGGGCCAATCAGCTTCTGCCCCGGGCCGGGCGGGATAACCAGGTGCGGGAAATTTGGCTTCTGCTCTAGAGTGGAATGAAGAGGGGATGCGCTGAAACTAGAGGGGACTGGGATTCGAGAGGAATCGGTGTCAGGGTTTGGGAATGAGAAAAAGAATATTAGGGGAGCCAAGATATTGGGTTACAGAGCATCACGTTATGAGGATAAAGACAAGTGGGGAACATCTGGAGAATACAATTGCATGGGGAGGTAATAGGACAACACTGAAGTATTAGACCCATAGTTGAGCCGCGCTTTGAGTATTCTGCTGGAATAGAAAAGGAGAGATAAAAGGATGGCATGGGAAGTTTGGTACAGTGGAAAGTTCCTGGACCTAGAACTGTCCTGATCTTGGGAACTTTTTTTAAATTTCTGAAATTTCTGGGTTTCTTCTGTAATACCGTTAACACTACCGTCAGTTTTGCTTACTACCCTGGGAGGATGTAAGGAGTTGGAAAGAAATGCCTTTTGTGTATAAATGACTATTCTTGGAGGGGTGATGGAGTCCAGAAAAGGGAAGGGTATGGGAAAGGGACAGCTTGGTTCTACAGAACAGAGTTAAGGCCCTGGATTCAAATCCCATTTGGTATGTGGGATCTTGTCAACCAAGTCACTTAATATTATTAGGCCTCAGTTTTTTCCTCTGTAAAAAATAATAATAATAATAATAATAATAAATATGAAGACCTCTAAGATTCCTTTCATCTTTATTCCTGTGATCCATATGGAAAGCTTGAATGACCTAGATGAAGAGAAAATCTTGCTGTCAGATAAGAATGTGTTGGTGTAGGATTCATTGTATTGTGATAGCCACTACTAAGAGATGAGGACCAGGACTGATCTGGTCTTGGTTGTGGTTAAGGCTGGAAAGTTTTAACTAGGGAGGAACCTGAAGAGTGAGGAGTCCCCTGAGTACTAGGAGGAGAAAGGATTAGATTTAATGCTTTGTGCATCCAATGAAAAAGGAAGGGATGGGGAAATTTAAGAATTATTTCATGTCCTCAGTGATTCATAAAGGAAAACTCAATTCTGTCCAAGTGATTGGTCATCTAGCTCTATAATATAATGTCATCATTGTTTTTTCCTCTCTGGACCAAATTCTGCAAAGGGCCTTTAAACAGTATACTAGCTTATTATTTTACATTTTTCTTACCTAGACATTTTTCCAACAAATCATCCCAATTTAGCCTGTGTCTTTAAACTTCTACTCTTCCAATAAGGTTTCCACCAGCAAAATTCTACAACCCAATTTTCTTGGCTTTGTAGTCTGAAGACTTAGGGTAAACATAGGGTTTCAAAGAAGCTTGTAACCCAGAGAAGAAGGCCTGAAAATTACAAAATAGACAATGAGGTTATAGACATTGCTAATTTAGGAAATTAGGGCAGTAGTTTATTATGGTTTTAGAGAAACTTTTTTTGTTGTTTTTTTTTTTAAAGCAGTGACTTGCCCAGCTAGTAAGTATCTGACATCCAACTTGAACTCAGGGCCTCCTGATTTCAGGACCAATGCTCTATCCGCCACTAGGCCACCTAGCTGCCCTGGTTTACAGAATTTTTAAGGGTATTTGGACACAAAGATCTTAAGGAATATGATGGTGATATGGAGAAAGGATCAATATAAGGGGGTAGCATGGTATAGTGGAAATAATGTCTGAATTTGGTTACCAAACCTAAGATCTTTTTTGAGCTTTATTGCTGACCTTGGGCAAGTCACAGTGGGCCTCAGTTTTCTCATCTATTAAGTGAAAGTGTTGGGTGAGATGATCTTTATGGTATCTTTCAGTTTTTCCATGTCTTCTAAGGTCCCTTTCAGCTCCAGCATTCTTAGCCATGAGTTCTAACTTATAGTGATAATAGTTCAAGTTGTAATATCTCTTAGAACTCTGTTTATTGATTCTTTCTTTTAACATTCTGTATTGCAAGGCCTTTTCTAGTTCTGATAGTCTATGATTTTATGTGAGATGCAAGTGCAATAAAAAGTAAAAACAGGTTTTTGATTGCATTTTTTAAAACTGAGAAAGGTAAAATATACATACATAATAGAGAATACAGATTTATTCTCCTGGTTTTACAGCATATTCCCTGCTCTGTTTCTGTTAACAATGGATGTCTTTTGGGTTGCTGTGGCTGTATGGTATTTTGCCATTTTGCTTTGGTTAGGATTAGACTAGATTAAAGAGACAGATAGATCTATGTATGTACCTTCTAAATATTAATCATAGTTTTAGAAGAACACAATCAAATTCAGCTTCTGATATTCATAAATGAGACCCTTATTATTTCCATGGCAAAATTAACTTTTCTGTAGTGTGGTTGATGCATACTGTGAAATGGGTTAATATTATACCTATGCTGTTAGAAAAAAATGATAAAGACATTTTCTGTGGCATTAAGCAATAAATAATTTGGAGAGGAAGACTTTTTAGTGGTTCTAGTGGGTTGTTTTAACAAGACAAAATGAAAGCCAAAAATGTAAAGACATAAAAGTCAGCAGGACTTGCATTTAGAGGACCATTCCTATAATAGCAGGTGTCAGGCATGATTGAAGTTTTGAGACTGATTATTCATGTGCCTCATATCAGTCATGAAATAATTTACAACAGAAAATTTAAAAAATGTTTCCAGCAATTGTAGCATTATCAGAATAACCACTGTAAATAGTTTACAAAGATGAATACATTGAGGAATGATTTTTGTTTTAAAATTTTCATTTCTTTGCTATTTTATTCTCATATCATTTATACACATGTACCCTGAATATCTTTTATATTACGTTTGCAAATATATGTACGATAATACTTCTCAGTAATAACTTATGGAATGTTTATGTATGTATTTTCTCTTGCTCTTCCCAGCTTCTTTATGAGATAGCAAATAGGAATATCATCACTCATTTTATAAACTAGGAAACTTAGGGTTTGATAAGTTAAGAAATTTATATCTAGTGTCACATAACTAGTACATTGTAGTATATGGGCCAGATCTTTTAGTACCTACACTTGTTAAAAGCTGTGTTACCTTTCTATGTATTGTATCTTCATATTTAATATTTTTAAATTCTGATTTAACAAATCCTTTAAAAAGAGAATATTTCTTAACCAAAGTAGAGCAGAAAAAAATTATATGAGAAACTACTTAGAGCTGTTGTATACAACTTTAAAAAAAAATTTCAACATGTTACTTCAAAGCCATTTCCTTTGTCTGTTTTCCTGTTCTCTTCTGTGAATTTAAAAAAATGCTCGTGTCCCTCTTATTTTTCTTTTCTTTTTTTTTGAATCTCTAGCCACCTCATCCCATTCAAGTTCTACCTGCTCTCTTATTTAAAAATAAAAGAAGAAGAAGAAGAAGAATTCAGTCCTTTAAAGTCAGTGAGCATAATCTGTCAAAGCACATCATACTATTTAACTTTCATTTAGATAACCCAAGTTTTTTGGAAGTCATTCACTATTTTCACTGTACATCTTTAAGTGGCAGGTAGATGATACCTTTTCAGATATATCTCTCTGAGATAATTACCATCTCAAATTCAGTGACTTGTAATTTTAAAAGCATCTATGCTTACCTAAAATGAATAGATTAAAAATAATTTTGACTTGAAGTGCTAACAGTTTTTAATAGTGGCAGTAGATTTTATAGCATCTTAGGATATTTATAGCAGTAGTAGATTTACACATCATAAGCAAGCATAGTATAAATTGACACCATAGCCTTGCCCAAGATTGGTGCAGCTAGTTGTTTGTATAATACATCCTCAAAATTTTCTATTTGATTTAGGCAGAATTGCACAACTTCAGTTATTCAGTTTATAAGAATTATTGACTATCATAAAAATCTGCTCAGAATAATCTTATAAATTGTACTTAAGAACACATTGGTTGAGAGTACAATATTGAAGAGGTATGACTTATCTGAAATTGGCTCTTTTACCACATTTGGAAGAAGGATTTAATTTGAAATGCTAGGCCTTAGAAGGTAAAATAAGGAACAATTATTACAAATTTCAGAAAGGCAAATCTAGGCTTGACATCAGGAAAATCTTCCTAATCTTTGAGCTTTTTAGATAGTGGTTTCCCTTGTACCAGAAATTTTAAATGAAAGATTACATGACCATTTCTCAGGTATAGATGGAACAAGATGGTCCCTGAGGTCCCTTACATGTTTTGTGATTCTATCTTCTGATGCTCTGTGACTTAGTAAAGTTATTTTTAACTTTCTGGGCCTTAGTTTCTTCATCTTTTAATGGAGGTTGAAATAGGTGATTTCCAAGGTGATTTCCATTTGACTTTCTAACACTAAAATATAATTCCATATTTTTATTAGTCACCTACAAGCTGTGTGAATCAGGCACTTCTCTGACACTTATTTTTATCATTTATAAAATTATATCAGACTAGGTAATTTCTAGAATCTCTTCCAGACTCAACAGTCATGTTATTTGGTCCCTTCTAGCTTTAACATTTCACAGTTCTAAATATGTTACCTTTGTATAAAATCTATATTTCTTCAAAATATTGATATGAGCTTGCATACAAGGTTAAAAGGTATAATAAATTTGCTTTCCCCCCTGAAGTGTTTAAATTTTAAGTGTGCCAGAAAGTATAGTTTGTAAAAGGTAGCATGTTTTAGAATGCAGGCATAGCCATTCCTTATATAGTTTGGAAAGTTCAAACTTAATTTTTTAACAAAACATCTAATAAGTACAGACAGTTCTCACTTTACCTAAATAAACTTTTTCTAAAGCATTTTTTTACATAATGCAGAAATGTGAGGAAAGGAAGAAGGGGAGTAAGTGCCAGTGGAGGGATAGGTTGGCCCAGTCCAAAGACCTTTGGAACACTGGGACAGAAAAGTAAGAGCAAGAGTAGGAACACATGGCAGCCAGGGATGGACAGGTGCTACCCAAGTCGGGACACATGTAGGCAGTGGGGCAAAGTGGGACAAAGAATTCCTTTCTCAGGATCTAGAAGTCTTGAGTCAAGTCCGCCATCTATCCATCAGCTATGGTGATATCTCTGAATTTCTATTTTTCTGCTTTCACTTTTTGGGTTTTTCCTGTGTTTTTCACGGGGGAATGGGAGATTGCTGGACATCTATCTGAGGGACAGGAGTGGAGAGAGATTGAGAAAGAACACAGTACTATGTGGTAAAGTTAACATGGGTATTTTTTGTAATGCAATTTTTTTAAATGTGAAATTATGAAATGTGAATTTGTATAAAATGAGAACTGTCCATTTTTTTGTTCTATACATTTATACTTCATTAAGCTTTGAAATTTCTTTCAGTTTTGGATGGACAATTGGCTATACTCTTGCAATGAAGAAAAGTTCCTCTCCAGAATCACCACCAAGAACAAGAATGATACCATCTCGCTCATCTAGTCCAGCATCTGAATTGTCCAGTATGAGATCCAGGTCACTTTCACCTTATAGCAGACTTGAGACTCCTACTTTTCATACCAGGGGACAGTGGCTTAAGCAAAATGACATCATGGGAGAAAGTGATTTGTCTGCTGATGACCAAGATGATAAAGGTACTTTTTATTAACATTGAGACTAATATTTTAAGTAATAACATCATTAACTACTTCTGTGTATCTTCATTCCTTCCTCCAAATTTCATAGCAGTCTGTACCTGTCTTATATATTTACCACGTATCTGTCTCTCACAGGACTTTATTTATAAGTCTTTAAGAAATGTTTGTTGAATAATAAATGTTGTGGTCTAAGGGAGAAATATGTCTTTGCACAAAATAGTGTTGTGGTAGAAATACCACTGAATTGGGAGACCCATCTCCATGTACTATATTCAGATGAACTGTTCCCAATGCCTGGAATGCACCCTTTACTCATTTGCATTTCACGGAATCCTTATCTTCCTTCAAAGCTCACCTCACATTTGTTTCTCTTTTACAGAGTGATATCTAGTGAAACTGGAAAGATGAGTTAGAATGAGGTTGGAAAGGACTTTTTCAAAGGTTACCAGAGAATTCTGTATAAGTCTAGAAGCCATAAATAGGAAACCACTAGAATTGAGTAGGGGAGTGATGTAGTCAGATCTGTGCTTAACGGAAATTACTTTGACAGGGTGGTGTACGTAAGATGGATTGGAGTGATGAGAAATTTGAGACGGAGTAGAAATGAAAGATTGTTACTATAATCTAGGCAAGAGATGATGAAGGCTGGACTAAGGTATTAGCTGTGTGAAAAAGAGAGACAGATTTGGATGTGAAAGATGTTAAGATAGAAAGAGTGAGATTTGGCAATTAATTGGATACAAAGGAGAATGAAAAATTTGAATTATGAATATAGGAGACTGAAAGTATGTGACACCTTCAACACAAATAGGGAAGTATGGAACAGGGGAAGTATTAAGTTCCGTTTAGGACATTTTGGGTTTGAGATGTCTCCAGGATGTCTAGTAGACAACAGATGATGTGCTTCAGGGTTCAAAGAAGAGACTAAAACTAGATATACAATATAGATCTGTAAAGCTAAATCTCTAGGCTCCTTTCTTACTCTTAATATTCTATATCTGTGAGTCCCTTTTGCTTCTAGTCTCCTTTCAGTTTAATCTTACTCTTAGCAATTTAGTTGTGACATTTGACAGGAAGTGGTATCTGGCCATGGTGAAGCTACTTCTCAGATAGAAACAGTGAAGGACTTGCTACTAGGGTATAGCTTCTATTTCTTATGGCAGGAGGTTGCCTAGGCATCTTTTTACTTCAAACCTGCCATCACTGTGGAACAGAATGCATTTGTCCTTTCAACATACAAAATGGTCCATATTCAGAGTAAAGCCTTTTGTAGTGTTTAAGCTGGGCCTTCTAAAAATATGACATAGATTCTAGCTAGTAATTAATTTTAGTGGTAATTTAAGTGATACATTTTCTTAAACATTATATTTGAAAGTACATTTAACTTAATAAACTACAGTTTTAATTTAGTAAGTACTTTTGGTTAAGTAAATTTACATTTTCTGGTAGAATATGTTTGAGAAAATTTATTGTGATTTCTCTGTATATAAAAATCATAGCTCCCAGTCATTATTCACCAAAAATCTTATCATAGCCTAAAAAACTGAGGAAATTCCTTAACAGATGTTTTTTTTAGAACCAGAATCCCTTGACAATGATAGTACATTAAAAATTCTCTAATGTTATTAGAATTTAAGAATTGAAATCCATCCCCACCTAGGAAAAAAATACATTTTACTTTATCTAAAACAAAAGTAATATGCTTACATTTGGTAATACAGAAGTAAGAAATTCTGCAGCTACAGAATGGAATTAATTCATTGCTATATTTGTGCTCCACAGAACAAGTCAAGAAATAATGTGCCCTTTTGTGCTTATCATTGTGAAATATAACAAGGCCTTAACAGTATTGCACTATACTAAAATGATACAAGATGATGTATATTAGTTGATAAAAACATAACTTTTTTTCATAAAATGCAAAATGTTCCATGTAAAATGAAATGAGAAAATAATCTTTTTTTTATGAGATGTAAAATATTTCTTTAGATATAAAGTTAAATGTAGTATTCCCCACCAACCAGAATATGAATTTAGAATTCTATCTCTAATGAAAAGGAGGAAAATACAAATCTGTTCTGTATTTCTTCATTGATACAACAAATATATATATTAGACAGCTCCCATATTTAAGGCTCAATGCTAGATACTAGAAGAGGTAAAATTCTTTTTTTTTTTTGTGAGTATGTATGTATGTATGTGTGTATTTTCTGTCAATATTTGCCCATTTTTAAAAATATGAACTTATTTTTAAAGAACAGCATTTACTCGATCAAATAAGATAATTATAGATAATTTGCATAGTATAACAATCATGAAAATTTAAGCTAATAGCTATTCTCATAGCTTTTAAAAACATCAAAGATATATCTGTCTCCTCCTTCCTCAATTTCCTATTTTCTCACCTAACTCTGACTAGAATATATAGCTACAATATTTTTTATTGTTATTTTGTTTAATAGAGTATATTTGAAAGAAATTCAGACATTGTAACTGAAACAAATGTTAGAAAAAGAAGTGGTGATTTACTCTTTGTGTTTTCCCTTCAGTACATCTATAATGTACCATTAGAATGTTTGTAAAAGCATTTCCATAATTTATAAAAGAAACTCATTTACGTATCTCTGAAATGTTTCATTTAACAGTATATTACCATTTTCTGGTTATCTAAGTTTAACTGCATCACTTGAGAATGTTTTGTCTTTTGACATTCCAGCATCTTGTCCTCTGCTGCAAACGATTTGCCTATTTTCCTTTCAGATGATCCAACTACTGGAGTAAGGTATATTACAGAAGACCTTATTAAAAAGCTTAGCAAACAAGAAAATTTAACTGTAGTAAAATCTTTGAATCTTTCCCTTTCAAAGTATGGTGGCAAGAAATTTAAGGTATGTTACTAGCAATTGCTACTTTTAGATATTCAGTCATTATTTGGGGGTGAAGAAGGGAAGACTTCCCTTCTCAAACAGATATATAATAGTAGCTTATAACAATATAACATCTTACAGTTTACAAGGTGGTTTCTTCACAAAAGTCCTTTGATTTAAAAAGTAGTTCAAGAATTAGTATCTTATGTGAGATTTAGAAAAGTGAAATGACTTGCCTGAGATCACACAGTACGTGACGGAGCTCAAACCAAGTGATTCTTATTCCTTGTTCATTGCTTCTTTAACTCTGCCTAGCAGTCACTTCATATTTCTACAGAAATTCAGAAAACCAGTCACTGATACTTGTGGGAGTTCTATGGGAAAAGTCAATAAATGATTTCTGATATGAGAGTACCTTGATTGTTTCTGCACATCTGGTCAATTGGATTTTACTTTTCATTAACTGATTGTTCCAAACATCACTAGTACTCTCTAGATTCAATAAAATTTGAATAAATTCTAGAAGGAAATTTTTTTTAAATTATACAGTGATACACTGTAAAAATTTCAAAGTGATCCTATGAAAATTAGGACATTTGAAATGTAAATTCATTGATTTTTTTTTTACTGTCTCCTGCCTGCAAAGCTCTGTGGAGTATAAATATTGTTGTTCCTTAGGATCTTTTATAAGCTCATAGATCATTAGAATGGAAGGCATCTTAGTAATTTCACATGAAGAAAGTCAAACGCTCTAGAGAGATTTGTTAAATTGGCTCTTCAAATACCCAATTAATGGTAAGGACTAATATTAGAAATCAGGAATCTAATGCTTTTTCCAAAATATTACTTGCAGATTGCAGGCCATAATATTATTTGTAATTTTTCATTGTATTCTTCATTTAGAATATATATGTACACACACACACACGCACACATATATATATATATATATATACATATTCATATATATCATCTTTTACCAAAAATTATTTAAGATAGGCTTTGTCTATCAGAATGTATGTTTATATGAAGTAGTAATTCATTTGTTCTCATCTAGTACATAGAAAACCTGGAAAAGTGTAATAAACTTGAAGTACTGAATCTCAGCTATAATCTAATTGGGAAGATTGAGAAATTAGATAAGCATTTAAAATTACGTGAACTGAATTTATCATATAACAAAATCAGGTAAGCCAATTTTAAAAAAAATTTCAACCAGTAATTATTAGTACTTATTAAAACAATTCAGTTTTGTTTATAGTGGTACAATATCTATACTAGAGACATTTGAGTTATCTGAAGGGACCCATTGATCTTAAGGAAAAAAGAAATTTGTATCCAGGTCAATCAATAATAGAATCTGTCTCTAAGCAGATGATAGAATTTCAGAATTGGAATAGAATTGAATTAGAGATTACCCTGAGAAGTGGTCATCTAACCTCTGTTTGAATACTTCCCTAGATGGAATGCTTGATGTCTCAAAGACAGTCCATTTTATTGCTAGACTGCTCTAGTTCTTGGGGAGTTTTTCTTTGACTGAAAATAACTCTCTCAGACTTCTAGCTATTAGGATCATAGATTTAGAGATGGAAGGAACCTTAGACACCATGTAATCCATCTCTTCCCCCTTTTCCTCCTCTTCCCCCTCCCCCCGCCATTTTGTAAGATAAGTTATCTATGAGAGATGGAGTGAATTGTCCTAGGTCACCCAGTTGCTAAGTAGAAGAGCCAGCAATTGGACTGTCTTGTAACTTCAAATCCAATACTTTCTCCACTTTACCACCCTCTAAATCAGATAATATTTGTAAAGTGCTTAGTACAGTGCATGGTACATGATAAGTGCTTAAAAAATGCTTATTTCCTCCTCTTCCCTCCCCTTTCTTCTGATATCAAATTAAATCTTTCCACTTCAACCATTACTTCTTTGACATGTTTGTTTTTTTTTGTTTTTTTTTTTTCCTTTCCTCTTTTGGAGTCCCTCTAACTTGCATAATACCTTGTTATTTATATGTTGTCTGCCTTTTTGGAATGTGAGCTAAGATTGATTATCAGTGTCCCTCTTAAATGTGATAAACAGAATGATTTAACTAGTAAGCAAAACCTGATAGGTAAGTGTCTACAGCTTGGTTTCAGTTAATATGTTGCATATTCTTTGTTTCTCATTTCATCTCATTTAAAATGGGATGACAAGAGATGTGGGTTCAGGTCCTAGATCTGTCATTAAATAGTTGTAGAATTCTGAACAAATCAATTAATCTTTCTTGAGTCGCAGTTTTCTCATCTATAAAATGGAGTCAGACAAGATTTCTAAGATCCCTTTTATTTCCAACATTCCATGATTCTACGATTCTATTTAAAATCACCCAAATGGAGGGCAAGGAATTTTATTCATATGTGAATATAAAGTGATTGCTTAATAATACTACTTATTCGTATCAAGTCTAATTTAACCTTCATTTCCAGGAAAATTGAAGGCCTAGAACATATGCAGAATCTTCAAAAGCTGAATCTTGCAGGAAATGAAATTGATCATATTCCATTTTGGTTTGGGAAGAAGTTAAGATCCTTGAGGGTTCTCAATCTGAAAGGCAACAAAATATCTTCTGTAAGTGACTTGAACCAACCATTATTGTTCTATTTGGCCGGTGGTGAGTTTTGTTTGTTTTGTGCAATGATGCTATGTTGTTACAATGTAAATTTATTAATTGTAAATTGTACAATGTACAATTAAAAATTGAAATGTAAATACTTGTCATTGAAATTTGAAACATTGTTTTTTATTGTCATTAAAATTTAGGACTGAATTCAGGTAAATGGCATGCAGCCATACCAGAATAGGTTGAAATGGTTTATTGATAGAGCCAAACAAAGCATAGGAAGGTATGGAGGAATGAACAGCATTTCAGTTAGAAATAGCATTGCATCTGGCCTCCCATGCCCCTATCATCTCACATCATCAGTAGTTTGATGAGGTCAGAAAACATGGATATATAGCAGAAAGAGGGAGTCTCTGGAGATAAACCAGAATTATATTATATATTATATATAACTGTGCTGAATTGGCAAACTTATAGAAATGGCTTAGTAACAGGTACTAACTAGAATTGAATGCTCTTAAGCTTTAAGCATATTGGCATTGTATAACAGAAACCAAGCATTGTCCTCCTATCTTCAGCATAAGCTTTACCATCAGGAATCAATAAGCTAACAAATAGTTGAAGTAGTATTTATTGGCTATATGTGAGGACATATTGAACTAATATTTTTTGACATTTAAGGTGAAGATTAGGGCAGTTAATTGTAGAAGACCTCTGAGTCACTTTCCTAAAGTGCCCAGATCAGGAGGACAAATCCTATGACTTGATCTGCTCAGTTTTTAAAAGCTAAGTGATTTATTTCCCAGTCTTCTTTAGGGATCATTCTACTTCTTTTCTGGTATTTACCAAAAATCAATAGGAATGTTGACTAGGGCACAAATGCCTCCTTCATTAACTAGGAGGTGATCTAGAGGAGTGAATTTGCCTAAAAATCAGTGCCAGGAATTAAGTCTTCTTTACTGGACACCTATGGCCTTATCCATTTCATTGGTAACAAGGGCTATAGTAGCTCAAAATTCTAGATTATATGTTCTACCTCATAAGTCCCAATTCAACATAGGAAAACCTTGACGAATCCATAAAACCCAATGTCTGAAACATCACATGGAAAGTTGTCCCTAGAGTACCTGAATGGGGCAGTATAGTAGAGATTCAGAGGGCCTTTGTGTATGCTAAAAGATTTAGACATTGCACCAGGGATGCAGCCCTTGTTGAGAAATGCAATTCCATATGCTCAAAAAGTTATCAGGTTGTGCATACCCTTTGACCCAGCAGTGTTTCTACTGGGCTTATATCCCAAAGAGATCTTAAAGGAAGGAAAGGAACCCACATGTGCAAAAATGTTTGTGGCAGCCCTTTTTGTAGTGGCTAGAAACTGGAAACTGAATGGATGTCCATCAATTGGAGAATGGTTGAATAAGTTATGGTATATGAATGTTATGGAATATTATTCTATAAGAAGTGATCAACAGGATGATTTCAGAGAGGCCTGGAGAGACTTACATGAACTGATGCTAAGTGAAATGAGCAGGGCCAGGAGATCATACACGGCAACAAATAACACTATACAGTGATCAATTCTGATAGACATGACTCTCTTCAACAATGAGATGATTCAAACCAGTTCCAATTGTTCAGTGATGAAGAGAGCCCTCTACACCCAGAGAGAGGACTGTGGACCATAACATAGCATTTTCACTCTTTCTGTTACTTGCATTTTGTTTTCTTTTTCAGTTTTGTTTTTTTTTTTCCTTTCTTGATCTGATTTTTCTTGTGCGGCAAGATAACTATGACTATATACACATATATTGAATTTAACATATATTGTAACATATTTAACATGAATTAGATTACCTGTCATAGGGGGTAGAGGGAAGGAGGGGAAATTTTAGAACAGAATTTTGTAAGTGTCAATGTTGAAAAATTACCCATGCTTATGTTTTGTAAATATATATCTAGAGAGAGACAGAGAAATGCAGTTCCATTGACTCCTTGAATGAAGTTAAAGAGAAAATCTTGGATCTATCCATCAGATGTTCCTAGGGCTGGGTGGCACACCCGATAGGCTTTGAGGTTCCCCCCTCCACATCAATGTATTTTAATTTTGTCATGTTGTCCTCTGAAATCCTTTTTACTAATGGCAACTTGTTCTAGTATATAGGGACTCAGAAGCAGAGAAAAATAAAGACAAGGCTCATGGATCCCTTTTTACCCTTCCCTTTATTCCTTATTCCAGATATTTGGGTCTGGGTGGCTAATCTGTAACCTCATCTCCTTTCATTATTCACATGGTATTGCCTGCCCTTGAATCACTATCTCAGAAGAAATCCACTTGGGTAGAGGAGTAAGCATAAGGTCTGAGGTACTAGTTATATGCTTTCTTTTGGTTCCTCTGTTACAGATTGGGTGGTTGGGAAACAATTAACTAGACCCTGGGGAAAGAAAATACTTTGGACACCTGCTCTGTAAGAAGGACTATAATAAGGGTTCAAGGTGTCTAGGTTGGTGACAACTTTGTTCTTTTGAACTTGTCATTGCATTGATCAGAGTTCTAAAATATTTCAAAGTTGCTTTTCTGTATGTTATGTGTAAGTTAGGTAATATGTAAATTAATGTAATGTAGTTAATCTAACGTAAATTATTCTAATAGTTCTCAAGTCATTATGTTTCAGTTCATAAAAGTCTTCTATTTCCTTCTGAAATTGTCCATTCCAGCATTTTTATGGCACAATTATATTTCATTACATTCATATACTGTGGTTTGTTTAGCCATTCCCCATAAGACACCCCCTTAGTTTCCAGTTTGGGGCTACTGTGAAAATACTTTTTTGTGTATAGAGTCTTTTCTTCTTTCCTGGATTTCTTTGGGATTTAGACATAGTAGTGGTACATCTGAATCAGAGGGCATACACAGTTTGATCACTTTCTGGACATAATTCCAAAATATTTTCCAGAAAGACCAAACCAGTGAACACCTTTACCAGAAGTAAACTCATATACCTATGGCCCTTTCAACATATGTCATTTTCTTCTCTTTTTTTTGCTCTTTGCCAGTCTAATAGGTGTAAGATACAACCTCAAAATTATTTTAATCGGCATTTTTCTAACATAGAGAATTTTTATAGAATTGTTGATAGCTTGAATTTCTTCCTTAAAGAACCTATTCATAACTTCTCACCATTGGTCTAGTGGGAATGGCTCTTCTAACTAAATTTAAATTGGTTCCTTATGTATCTTTTCTGATAAAGTTTCATGAGTTTGGATACCTTTGGGTCTTAGCCATGCCACAAAGTTTAGATATACCTAACAATACTATTATGTAGCACACATCTCTCCAACTTATTCAAAAGGACAACATAAGAGATACCATTTGTCAAAGGCTTTGTTAAAATCTAAGTGTATCATTTCTTTTACTTTTTCTAATTTAATAACTTTTTTAAAAAGAGTTTAGTCTGTCATAATCTGTTCAGTAAAAGGAATCTTGGCTTCATTGAGATCACATCTTCCCTTTCTAGATATTTACAAAGATTTCCTTTAATAATATCAAAATTCTATAGTAATCTAGTGTTTGATAAACCCAGAAACCCCAGCTTTTGGGATAAAAACTCACTATTTGACAAAAACTGCTGGGAAAATTGGAAACTAATATGGAAGAAACTAGGCATTGATCCACACCTAACTCTGTATACCAAGATAAGATCGAAATGGATTCATGATCTAGACATAAAGAATGATATTATAAACAAAGAAGAATGTAGGATGATTTACCTCTCAGATCTGTGGAGAAGGAAGGAATTTGTGACCAAAGAAGAATGAGAAATCATTATTAATCACAAAATAGATAATTTTGACTATATCAAGTTAAAAAGTTTTTGTACAAACAAAACTAATGCAGATAAGATTAGAAGGGAAGCAATAAACTGGGAAAACATTTTTACATTCAAAGGTTCTGATAAAGGCCTCATTTCTAAAATATATAGAGAATTGACTGAAATATATAAGAATTCAAGCCATTCTCCAATTGATAAATGGTCAAAAAATATGAACAGACAATTTTCAGATGAAGAAATTGAAACTATTTCTAGTCATATGAAAAGGTGCTCCAAATCACTATTGATCAGAGAAATGCAAAGTAAGACAACTCTGAGATACCACTATAAACCTGTCAGATTGGCTAAAATGACAGGAAAAGATAATGGCGAATGTTGGAGGGGATGTAGGAAAACTGGGACACTAATACATTGTTGGTGGAACTATGAATGGATCCAACCATTCTGGAGAGCAATTTGGAACTATGCTCAAAAAGTTATCAAAGGGTGCATACCATTTGACTCAGAAGTGTTTCTACTGGGCTTGTATCCCAAAGAGATCTTAAAGGAGGGAAAGGGATCCCCACATGTGCAAAAAAGTTTGTGGCAATCCTTTTTGTAGTGGCACTGAATATATGCCCATCAATTGGAGAATGGCTGAATAAATTATGGTGTATGAATGTTATGGAATATTATTGTTCTGTAAGCAACGACCAACAAGATGATTTCAGAGAGGCCTGAAGAGACTTACATGAACTGATGCTAAGTAAAATGAGCAGAACCAGGAGATCTTTATACACTGCAACAAGACTATACCATGATCAATTCTGATGGACATGGTTCTCTTCAACAATGAGGTGATTCAAACCAGTTCCTATTGTTCAGTGATGAAGATAGTCATATACATCCAGAGAGAGGCCTGTGGGAACTGAGTGTGGACCACAATACAGCATTTTAACACTTTCTGTGAATATTTGCTTACATTTTGTTTTCCTTCTTAGGTTGTTGTTTTTTTTTTCCTCTTTCTAGATCTGATTTTTCTTGTGCAGTAAGTTGCATTGAACTAAATGAGCCACAGATGGGAAATGAATAAATGAAAATGAAAATTATGAATGAAAAATGAATAGATATATATACATATATTGGATTTGTCACATAATTTAACATATTTAAAACATGTATTAGACTACCTGTCATCTAGGAGTAGGGGTGGGGAGAAGGAGGGGAAAAATTTGGAACCAAAAAAAATTTTTTTTGCAAAGATCATTGTAGAAAAATCACTCATGTTCTATAAATAAAAAGCTTTAACTAAAAAAAATATCAAAATTTAGAGCTGAGAGAATATAAAGTGTTATAACTGAAAGGGGTTTTTGTTATCATTTAGTTCGATCTCTTTGACAAATATGGAAATGGAGGCTCAAACCAAGGAACTGAGAAGAATGTTGGCCTGAGAATCAGGAACCTGTGGTTCAAGTATTGGTCTTGTGAATAATTGATTTTGTGATCTTACAAAGTTACTTAATTTCTCTTAGATTTGCTTTCCTGAAGGTAAAGAGTTTGATATGTATCTACTGTGTGAAGACCTTTTATTTTTTTGCTTCTTTGTTGCATTTTGTCTACATTTTTCTAGAACTTTAATAATAATTATGTGTCTTTTTTTTTCAGCTCCAAGAAGTAAGCAAGTTAAAGTCACTCAGTGATTTAACTTCTCTGGTTCTGGAAGGCAATCCAGTAGTACAGCTTCCTCATTACCACCTATATACCATTTTTCACCTCAGATCTCTGGAAAGTTTGGAGGACCAACCAGTGACAAGTCGGGACAGGCAGGAATCTTTTGATAGATTTGATTTAGGTAAAGTAACAGAATTTCTAAATCAGAGTCTAAGCTTCTGAGAAAATTTAGAAAGCATTTTTCAAAAAAATCCATTTTATTAATGAGTTTCATAATAATAAGTAATTTGCATAGAAAATAGTATGTTTGGGGGCAGCTAGGTGGCGCAGTGGATAGAGCACCAGCCCTGAGGTCAGGAGGACCTGAGTTCAAACCTGGTCACTTAACATTCCCTAGCTGTGTGACCCTGGGCAAGTCACTTAACCCCAACTGCCTCAGCAAAAAGGAAAAAAAAATAGTATGTTTGGAGGCTAATGTGTGCTGCATTAAAAGAAAAATGGGCACTATATTTGCAATCAGAAAATCTGAATTCAGTACCTGACTCTGCCATTTACTCGATTGTATGTATGACTGTGGACAAATAAATCACTCTAAGCTTCTGAATCTGTTTTCTCTTTAGTGGTCTGTCATGGAACTAAAATCTTTTTGCTCCTCACATTACAATGACTTTGTTAAGATCAAATGAGATCATGAATATGAATAAGTTTTTTGTAACTGTAAAGCTCTAAAAATGTATGAAATTTTGTTTATCACTTTTGCTAAAGCTAGCTTTTTGAAAGAGCACAGGAAAAATTTTTAATAAAGTTATCACATTTTTAAAAATCCTTTTACATATTGGAGAAATATGACTAACAGTCTTTAAGACAAAGATGATATAATGATAGTAGTAATGGTAGTAATAGCTCATATTTAGAAGGACTTTAAAATTTCCCCAGTGCTTCCTTCTATACCCTCTGTTAAGACAGATAGCACAATTACTCTATCTATTTTACGTTAGAATAAATGTGACCTCTGAGAGGGGAAGAGAACTGCTCAAGGTCTTGCTAATAATAAGTGGCAAAGTCACATTACATAGAACCCTGATCTTCAGATTTTTAAATCCAGGGCTTTTCCCATTGCATCACACATCTCCTCAAGAAGATCAGGGAGATATTGAAATGACAGCTTTATTTTTGTTGACAGAGGAGATAGAACGACTAGAAAGAGACTTGGAAAAAAAGACAAAAGAGGCAGAAGAGCTTAAGAACAAACAGGCTCAATTCTTGGAAGAAGTGAAAAATCAGAATGAAATAAACCGATCTCTGAAGGAGGAAGCTGCCCAGCATAAGCACAGCTACAGGGAACTTCAGAGCAACCTCAACACTAAGAATGAGTTGGTATGTGGCTTCTGATCCTTCCTCGTCATGTCCAGTACACTCTTCTTCTGGGTTTTGGTTTTAGGGTCTGTGTTTTAACTCTTTGACCATTTTTCAGATGTATCTTAATCTTAGACTCATCATGTTGCATTGTATTCTTCTGAGTATGAATGTTCAGCTTTTGTATCATTTGTCACAGTCATAGAATTTTAATATGTACCATGAATGAAGCTGTAGTCAAAATGCCACATTCATTCACAGATCAGACAGTAATGAAGTATCTATCACATTGAACTAAATGAGTCACAGATGGGAAGAATGAATGAAAATGAAAATGAAAACTATGAAGACAGACATCCTGCTGTGTTAACTTACAGTTTTAACTATACATATGAAAACATGAACTACCTTCAGTGACCATAAAGTAAAACAGATTATATAGGAGAATAAAACAAGCCAGAATACTGGAGTTAGCAAAGCTCACTTCTAACTTGAGGAACAGGGCAGACATTGTAGGTGTTAGCATTTGAGCTAGGTCTTAAACAGTTTAGGGTTAGCAGGTAAAAGTTAATCTGCTTGATTTCTTGCTCTGTTAACACTCTCTAGTTACCAGAGCAGCTCAGTGGTGGCAGTGGATAAAACATTATACCTGGAGTCAGGAATATTAAGAGTTCAAATCTGGCTTCAGATACACACTAGCTCTGTAACCCTGGCAAGTCATTTAATCTTCATTTCAGGGAATTTCCTTATCTATAAAATGTGGTTATAACTGTACCCACAACCAGGGTGATTGTGAGGTTCAAATGAAGTAATTATTGTAAAGTGCTCAGCACAGTGCCTGGCACATAGAAATGTGAGCTGTTATTATCATATTTATTGTCATTGTGATTATTAGTCTTCCTTTCCATTCAGCCTATATAAGCATAGGAAGGTCATTTGAAACTGACAAATACTTTTGGTTTCCTCTGCTTTTGTCCATTTGGGAAATGGACTTTTTTCTGTGGATTTAGATTGAGCTTTGGGAAAAGGTGACTGTGGGGTGATGAGCAGAGCACATTGGAGAAGCCCATCATTTTCTCAGCTTATTTGTCAGATTGTCTCAGAATTTGGCAGGTACCCTCATAAGAATTTTGTTTGGAAATAATTAGAGTTGATAAGACATAGTGACAAGGGTGCTAGTGTGAGAGTTAAGATGTGTGGGTCCTTATTGCAGCTTTATATCTCCAGCTTCTGGGATTTTGGACAAGCCACTTGCCATTCTGGGTCTCAGTTTTCTTATCTGTAAAATGAGGGAGTTATAGTCAATGATCTCCCAGAGCCCTTTCAGCTCATGAACTTTGATGGCATAACTCTGTTTGCTTCTTTCTTACTTTAGCTGGTATCTTGGTTTATGGCAGATCATTTTCTACTGAATCTATCTTCCTCATTACAGGTAGTCTCTCTTGGTTGAAATGCTTATCACATGGAATTTGTTTGCATGATAATTGATATTAAATCACTTGCTTATATATTAAATCCCATTTGCCTGCTTTTTGTGGGATTGTATGTTTTGAAATGAATGTGTGCTTTTAAGTAACATGGCATGGTAGGAGGAGCTCTAGTCTTATAACTAGACCACCCAGGTTCAGATTCTCACTCTGCTGTTCACTTTCTATGTGACTTTAGATAAGTCAAAATTAACTCCTCTTTATAGTCTCATCTGTAAAATGAGAGGACTGAACTTAATTATCCCCAAGGTTCCTTTCACCTCTACTTCTTCTGATACTGGGTTAAAGATATGAGGTGGTTCATTTGACCTATTTCAATATATTAAATACAGTCAACTCATGATTATTCTAGGAGCTGATAATTTGTTTCATCTAATTTTTAGGTTACGTAGTTCTTTTTGTCTCTTTATGCCTGTCATTATGGAACAGTGAAAACAGCACACATTTGAGAGTCAAAAAAATTTTATAATGCTTATTAGCTTTATGAATTTAGTGTGTTTCTTCTGTTTTCTGGGGGGGAAAAAAGGCATAGCCATGTCCTCCATAGTCTTCAAAAGAGGAGCTTTTCAAGTCAGTTTGGTGTCATCTATAAATGTGATAAACACGTCATCTATGCCACAGATATAAAAACATTAAACAGCACAGGTATGAGCACCAAATCACTGGGCCCCCTATAAAGAAGTCCTGACTTTACATTGAACCATGAATGATTTGGGTTTGGTCTTTCAATTACTTCCTTAAACCAACTAACTATTCCCAACCAACAAACCTTATCCACATATTTCTACCTTTTCCACAAGAATACTTTGCCAAATCTAAGCAAATTATTTATACCTACCCTGATCTCCCATTTAGTAGCCCTATCCAAAAAGAAATAAAGGTAGTCTAAAACTAATTGTTACTGATGAATCCATTCCGGCTTTTGTAACAAATGCTCCTTTTTCTAGAGGTTGACCAGCTATTTCTTTAAGTTGAGTCAACTGTGATAAACTTAAGCACTTCAAGCAATCAGTAAATACTTACTAAGCATATAATTTGTGCCAGGCATTGTGCTAAGTTCTAGGGATACACAATGTGACAAAAGACAATCCCTGCCCTTGAGGAGCTCACAATATAATGGGGGAGACAACAAATAAACATAAAAACAATCCATAGTTAGGATAAATAAGAAATAATTAACAGAGGAAAATGATCAGGAAAGGCTTCTGTAGAAGAAGGGCATTAAAGGAGATAGGAAAATATAGTTGTTAACTATGTGCCAGACACTGGGCTCAGGACTTAGGTAAGAACTTAGATAGTCTCTGCCCTCAAGAAGATCATATTCTAATGAGTAAAACAACATGAAAATGACTAGGCATATGTGAGAGATATATATGATAACTGAAGGTGATCTCAGATCCTATATTCTAGAATTTTGCTAGGAATTAAATTCAAATTCACTGATTTATAGTTTGCAGATTTCATTGCAATAATATTTGCCCTTCTCAAGTTATGTTCACCTTTCTCATTCTTCATGACCCTTTCAAAGATCACTAATGACAGCTTTTATGACGACATCTGCTAGTTTTTGCAGCACCCTATTTTATTTGAACTTGAAGGCTTGAACTCTTCCAAGGCAGCCAGGTGCTTTCTTGCTATCTCCTTGTCTCTGGTATTAACTCTCTATTAGCATTTTTGCTCTGTTCTTTGTAGTCTATCAAGATCATTCTTGAGAAAGAAATCAGAAACAGAAGTTTAGCTATTTCACATTCCTCCATTATTTATTATCCATACCTCCTTTGAACTCTTCTATTTAATTCAACTTAGCTTTAAAAATCCTCTTTTTCCCTATTCTTAGCTTTCCTCACTAGCCTCAGGCTTATTCTGAGCATTTAGTTCTCCTGTGATTCCATTATCATTTTACTGTTGTACAGTAGATACATCATTGGGTCATCTGGTAAAAGAGAGTGTCACAAATCTCAAAGGAGTTATTGGGTTTATCTGTGGCTATAATTGGTTATCCAGGATATTTGTATAATTTTTGGTAAGTCATTTTTTTCTCTCTGTATATACTTCACAGAAGGTTGGAATTGTAAGGATCAAATATGATAATTCACTTAAAGCCTCTGCTATAGATAATCAAGAGATGACTGTATTCTATATTACATATGAATGTCATTTTGCATATCTCATATCACTTATTGATTTTCAGTGTTTCCTGTAATGCTGTTTTGGGGGACTTGTATGTGAATATGCATGCTTTATTATTTTTTTAAAATGCCTTTTAGATTTTCCAAGCATGTTGGTTCACTTTTTGGTATCTGACTTTCTTCAGAAATGAGCCCCTAAAGCACATAATAGATCTTTGGAATCCATTCAAATAATGTCTCAAAATACAGTGAAACTATTTTATAAAACTATTGTCTTTCTATTCAATGAGCTCATATCAGGAAACATAGTATAATGGGAAGACAATTAGATTTGAATCAGAAAGTTGTGAGCTAACATGATCCATTTTTTGCTAAGACTAAATCCTAAATGTTTAATATCTACACTATCACTAGCCTTAATCCAACAGAAATAGGATCAATTCTTTTTCTTTCTGATAGTGTCACTGTCTTTAAGGAAAATTAAAGAAGATAAAAATCATTTAATTCTATTACAAGTCTTTATTATCAGAGAAAAATATAGATCAGTATAACTGGTTAGCCACTTTTTAAGATATTGGATAGTTTTTTTTAGTTTTTGGCTAAGTGAAATATTATAATTGTAAAACAGTACAACATATTAATAGACTTTTCAATTTATGACTAAAATATACATAACCATTCCCAAGATCTCTTATATGTGATCTCTTATGAAATGGTAGATTTGGTATATTATTAGTTGACAACTTACTATTAATTGTCATGGTTGTTTAGAATTTGTATGTGTGTGCTTGTGTATGTTTTTATTCCCATTACTAGCTTTTATGAAAAATCACTCCACCATTGGAACTGATTGCTAATTTATTGATTCTCTATTTTGCTTTATACCCGAAATGGGATAATAGTTAAAACAGAAGACAATGGAACTCACTCGTGCTTGCCAAAAACAGTATGAGCTTGAACAAGAATTGGCTTTTTATAAAATTGATGCCAAGTTTGAGCCATTAAATTATTATCCACCAGAGGTAAGTCATTTAACCATTTTTTTATGTTTTATGGACACAGTCAGATGTGTATTAAACCAGGATACACACATTTTTGTTCAGCATTATTCTAGTTTCTCTCCTTGAGTAAATCATTAAACTTCTTTAGGCCTTAACTTATAAAATGATAAATTAACCAAGTCTTAAATAGAAGTTGAATTTAATCTCTAAAATCTCTCCCAGATTTAACATTATCTTTTTAAGGGCCTCTTCAACTCTGATATTCTGTGGTCTAATATCCCTTTCAGCTTTAAAATTCTATTCTGTTTTAAAATTTTATGTTCTGAGAGCTCTTCCATTTTCAATATTTAGTGATGTGATATCTTTCCAGTTCTTACCAGTGCTATTTGGTATTTTTATAAATTTTTAAAATTCAGTTTATAAATTTTACAAATTCATAGAATAACCCAATTTTCTTTAACTCAGTAATAAAAAGATGTTTAACTGGTTTGAATTTCTTTGTGAAATCACATATTACACAATAATATAATAAATTTACTTTTGCAGTATGCTGAAAATTATGATGTCCCAGGTGAAAGCCCTTATATTGGTAAATCCAGATATAAAAGAAATATGTATACCACTGAAGGTTATATTGGTGATAATGCTCAGCCAATACAGATTCAAAAAATGGAACTTTATAAAGAACTTGGAAATGAACAAGCTTTAGTGAAACGTGCTGAAGCACTGGATCTACACCTAAAAGATAAAGAAAACAAAATAAAAGCAGGTAAATATATTTTTTAATTCCTGCCCTTGAAAAATATAAAAAGTTAATTCAATCTAATTTTATTTGTGAATTCTTTAGTCACTTAAACACTGATTCTTTTCTTTCATTTACTTGTTCAGCAAACAAGTACAACAAATTAAGTAATTGCTACGTGCATAAAAATGTAATAGGCAGTGGGGGTGACACAAGATAAATAAAATGCTTTATCTGCCATCAATGAGTTTATAACCTAATAGAGAACATAAGATATTCATAAATAGTACTCCACATCCTCTGTGGATCTTTGTTCTCATCAGTGGGCTCTTCCTTTCATTTGCATAGATCACAATTTCCCTTCCAGTATATAGCATTCATATGAATACATATGCCATATTAGAAGAATGCTATAAAGGATCAAATGAAGGCAAAATTAACTGTAGCTAGGGAAATTTTAAAAGCCACCTTGAAAAAGGTGGAATTTGACTACGGTTAAAGGATGAGCAGAATTTCACTAAATATGGGGGCATATTCCATCCAAATGGAATGACATAAACAAATACTATAAGGGGAAAGAGAGTAAGGGATGTATTTGAAAAGTAGCAGTAAGTCATACTTGCCTGGAGTGTATAAGAAGCAAATATTGTTAGATAACTAGAAGCTCAATTGGGGCTTTTGATACCAGGATAAAGAGATTTTATTTTATCTTGTAGCCAATAAAGACTTTTGAGCAGAGATGTAGCATTTTTGGAGCTGTGCTTTAGGAAAATTTGTCCGGTGGCTTATGTGGAGCATCAAATATAAACATCTGTGAAGGCTGTGGATTGACTTAGAAAATCACATATTAACATTATCTGTTTAATTTTAATTTATTTTGTTAAATATTTCCCATTACATTTATTGGGAGTATTGTGGGCTGGGTATTTGACATGTCTGGCTTATGTCATTCCCCATGCCTATAGTACTTTCCTTATCATCATGATCTATACATTCTTTTAGGCCCTTCTCAATTTCTCACTCCTTCAAGAAATTTTCCATAGTATCTCTCCAATACTAGTAAGTACTGACCATTCCCATCCTAATAAGCTATGACCACTACTTTCTTCAACCTCAATATATTACAAATTTCTTAGTTTTTGTCTCTATTATATTTTTTATTTTGTTGATATTTGTGTATAGGTTGTCATATCAAATCTTAAGTTCTTCAAGGACTAGGGCTGTATCTTAAATATTCCTTTATATTTTCTAGTGTTTAGTGGAATAATATGTAGGAGATGCCACATAAATGCTTATGGAACTAATTGGATTAAAATTGAAGCTATATTTCTAATTCAAGGGAATTAACTTTGCATTAATTCATATAAATAATACTTATTGTTTTAACATATATGGTAAAAAATTCATCTGAGAAATTAATTTATTTCATTTTAATTTACAAAAAATTAGGTGCCTGCTATGTGCTAAGTACTATGCCAGATGCTAGGGATACAAAAAAAACAACAAAACAAATGCTACCCTCAAGGACCATATGCATAGAAAATTAAATTAAAAACTTATACAAAGCAGGACACTACTGAAAAGGGGAAAAGGTTGAATAAAGAGGTTGGAGGAAATTGTACTTGATCTGAGCTTGCAGGAAGCTAAATATTCAATTAGTCAAAAGGTTAGAAGGTAGTTTTTTTTCAGCTATGAGAGTCAGAGCCATGAAGTGTGGAAGCATAATACTACATATGTAAGAAAGAGCATTCCTGGCAGTTTGACTAGAATGTAATGTCTATAAATGAGAGTAAAGTAAGCCTGAAAAGGTAAGCTAGAGTCAGATTATGAAGATCTTTAAAAGCCAAACAGATCAGTTTGTATTTTATTCTAGAAGTAAGAAGTCACTGCAGCTTGTTGTGTGAAGTAGCACAAGCCATAAGACATAGATTGCTATCTTTCCCAATAACAGAGAGAACTGTGCCACAGGCCCCAGTTAAGATTTGATTTTTCTCACAAATTCCCCCCTTAAAGAGATAGGATATCTCTGAGTCTCCATCCTGGTCTGGTCAGGGTGGCTAGATGACCTGATAGTGAGAAACATGGCATCTTAAGACCTTGGCCAGTTATGAAGGGGGAATGTAATTGTTAGCAGAATGACTGGAGTTTGCAGTGAAAATGAAGACTAGGTTTAAGAAGAGTGAAGCACAAGAAGAAATAGAAGGATAGGAGATAATGATCAGAAGAATTTCATCATTCTAGATTATGGAGACAGAAACTCCTATGGGTAGATTGAGGATATAATCATCCCTCTGTGTGATTGAAATGAGTGAACGTATGTACAGGTTATGAAACTTGAAAAGATGGATGAACCTGGAAACCAGGAAGTTTGAGGTGTGTTAGCAAGTGTGAGGAAAGAACTGTGGTGGCGACTGTGTGGTAAGCCGGCTGCTTAACTCCTTGAGGAAGGAGGGAGAATGACCTCAGGTCCAGCAATTGATTCCCATCAGAGGTCTGCATAGTGTGATATGGCTGGCTAACATGAAGCTGAAGGAAAGAAAGGTACTAATTGCTAGCAGTACAAATTTGGATATTGTAGTGAAAATCAAGGAGCGATCCTGTTCTTCCTGGCCCAGAGAGTTGTAGAACATGGAACAAGGTATGCCCAGTACTGCAGAAGAGTGTCCAAAGATATTCTTTTCTGAGAACTACTGTGTTTCTGTGATTGGAAGGAATTAGTTTAATATAAAGAGATGTTTGTTAACAATGGAAAGGTAGTCCCAGAAGGCACTTATAGAAGGAGAAAACAGAACAAGATAGCCTTATTGGAGAGGTATAGTGTAAGTGAATAGGAAGGAGGAAATAAGGAATAATAGTACAGGAAAGTGTTTTTCTCTAATCCTAAGCAAAAGTCATCTCTGGAAAGGAGCAAGGACAGCCATTAGACCGTAATGTAACATATATTTTCCAGTAGCAAGGGGAGCTAGGCCCCTGTTAAGATATGGATTTGATTATTGCCCCCACATTGGGAACAAGTTACATTGTGTTCAGTGGCACTGGTCTGGGCAGAGTGACTTATTGTTCAGTGAAAAGCTATTTATGGAGCCCTAAAGGGATATATTTTTCTTCTTCCTTTAGAACAGATGGAATAGCATTGCCCTAGGCCCCACTCTGATGCTGAGAGAGGTTAAGATATGATAAAGTAGAAAAAATCAGAAGAAATTGAATTCATTTCCTGGTTCCAACCGTTACTTAGCTATGCAGCTTTGAATAAGTTACTTAATTGTTCTTAGCCTCAGTTTCCTTTTCTGTAAAATAGAACTGATAAACCAGCACAACCTGTATCACAGAGCCATTGTAGAGAAAGGTCTTTATAAACCATAATATGCTATATAATTGAAAGATATTATTGATAGGGTTTAGGCCTGGTTCTGACATTAATTAGTTGTGGGACTTTTGGAAATTTTTCTGTGTCTCTCTTTGTTCTCTTGTAAAACAAGGTAATCTGGCTCAGTAATTTTCTTTAATGGCTTTTCTAGTTGTGATCTTGAGTTCCTAGAATAATATAAAAAGTTGCTTTTGTTTCTAACAAGTTTTGTAGGTAAATCTTTTCCACTTGAACAGAAGAGTTTAGCTGCGAAAAAGAGGGAGATAAGTTGCAAAGGGGACAGTATTTTATTAGCACACATACTCTGTTTTTTTCTTTGCTTTTGTAGCCCAAGCACAGTTGAAAAAACTGCATAATGAAATGACAAAGGCTGAACAGAACATTTTAAAAGCAACAGAAGAATTTAAACAACTGGAAGAAGCCATAAAACTGAAAAAAGTATGTAAGCCAAACAACAATGCAAGAAAAGGCATCAACCTAAAGAGACATTAGCAGAGATAAATACAATTTATTTTTTTTAGGTAGCCTCTTTAAAAAAAAAAATACATCTTAGCTTCCAGATTTCTTCAAGTATAGTTCTTTTGATGATGAGTTTTTATATGTGGATGATGATTAGCTTTAAGATCCTAGGGACAATGGAACAGGGAAATTATTTCCTGTATAATATCTCTATAACATAATAACATATTCTGAAGGTTCATATAAAGAATCCATGATAATATTTTAGATAGTATCTGATATAAGACAATAGAATAGAAGGAAGTTGTTTTCATTAGAAAATTAAAAAGCCACTCCACACACAGATGTTTGTGTTTCTGGAAGATGATACCATGCATATGATAGCCATCCATGTGCATTATTTTGAGTCTCTCCTGTTAACATTATTGGTTTGTCACTAAATAAATACCTACAGAATAGGAAGAATAGAATTTTCTGATATGAAAAATGTGTTTTTATAACCATTCCTTGTTGCACTCTCTAAGTTTCTTAGCTTGCTTTGCTCTGTTGTTAACAATGAAAATTAGGTGTATAATATAGAAACCTCAATAATATAGAAACCTCAATACTGAAGGTTTTGAAATGAACAAAAAGTATTGTGGTCTTCTCTTTTTCTTTCTTTCTTTCTTTTTTTTTTTTGTACCATTCTTTTCAGTGCTTCAATTGTTCAAACTTCTTTTTTTTTTAAAGCCAAACTCTTCTCATTAAAGACTACTAGACATGGTAATATAAGAAACTCTGATTTCCAGACTTGACTCTAACATTCACAAACTATTGTTTATAAAATGACAGATGATGGTATTGAAGTCCTTTGTAAACTTTGGAGTTTTGCAGAAAATAAGAGTTTCCAGTAATAGAAGAATGCTGGAGTAAATTTGTATTTTAGGTCAAATGGCAGCAAGTGCTTTTCATGAGTGTATAGATACTATTTTGCTTTATGAAGCCTGCTTTAAATGGCACGTCTAGCTTTTCTGAGCTTTGGTATGGTCTCTATTTGAAGTATTATCACAATCCCAGTGCATTTTGTGTTTGTATAAACAAGAGAGGTAAAAGTTGCATTGAGAGCCACACAAAACTGATTGTGGCTTTATGGCTAAAAACTCACTACCCCTGCTCTTTTGTGGAAATACCAACATTCTTGTTACATTTCAAAATTCACCATTTTAAATCACAAGTAATTGTTTTCTCTCCATGGTTAGTTGGACATATGGGTTTTTGGTTTTTTTTTTTTTTTACTTGCTTTTGTGCACATTTGTTTTTTAGATTTCTGACACTGAAAAAGGAGTTCTCCTCAAACAATTAAGTGGTAAGATACAACTCCTGAATCAGTTACGTAAAGAGTCAACGAATCTAGAAATGCAGATGGAGAAGCAGGGTTCAGAAATAACAAAAAAAGAAATGGAAATAAAGGATGCAGAAAGTGCCATAGATAATCTAGATTCTACTGACCCAAGACATGTAAGTTAATGATGATGATTATTATTAACTAATAATTATATTAGAGAGAGAAACTCAAATATAGCTGTTTTATTTTTAGAATAAACTCATAAGTTTACTTACAGAGTTTAACTTTGTGGATGTGGGTGTTCAGAGTATAGCAAGCAACAAATTTAGTGCATAATAGATTTAATCATTACAATTCACAACATCTTAATTTGCATAGCTAGAACATTTAAAGGGTTGGATCAGATGTTGGGTTTTTTTTTTAATCATTTATTTATTTTTTAGGTTGAGACAATTGGGGTTAAGTGACTTGCCCAGGGTCACACAGTTGGGATATGTTAAGTGTCTGAAACCAGATTTGAACTCAGGTCCTCCAGACTTCAGGGCTGGTGCTCTATCCACTGCACTACCTAGATGCCCCAGATCAAATGATTTATAAGGACCTTCTGGTTCAACATTCTGTGTTCTTTGTTCTAACATTCTGCATTCTAATATTCCTTTCCTGGCATTCTGTGTTCTAAGGTCTCTTCTGCTCTAAATGTTATGCTTTTGTAATTCAACCTAACAGTTAAGATACCCTCCAAAGATCCCTTTCATTTACCTTCTTTTTTCTTTCTCTTCCATTCTTTTCTTTATGAGGTAGGATAGTAGAGATGAAGTGGCAAAGGAGGAGGTGTAGCCATTTTTATAAAGCTAATTCAAATACTACTTTCTCCATGAAGCCTTTCCTGATCTCTTAGTGTGAATCCTAGCCTTCTCTTCAGACCTTTCATAGCACATTGTAGTTCTCTGTCATATTTTTCACATAATATTCATATAATAAAATTGTACCTATAAATACTTAAAATTAGCTGTGTTTGGTCTCAAATATAGCTATATAGGATAAATATATGTAAGAAAATAGATACATCTATATCTAGGGGGGAATTATCTATATACATGAGGGGGAAGAGAAATTAGCAATAATTGATGCCCCCCAATAAAAAAGAGGGCTACTGAAGCATTTTTAATGCACAGAAAAGAAGTTCAGAAGCAATCACAAATAGGCAAAAAGTTTTAAAGTTTGAATTTATATCTGAATATATATATATACTCTCTCTATATATATACACACACATACACATACACACGTATGTTTGTGTATGTGTGTATACATTTTTTTAAAGTGATAGAAATTCACAGCTTCATATACAATCTTCTGTGTATAGAGAAATGCTCATTTATTTATTTTCATGTTTAAGTTAAGAATAAAACACCAACATAAAAAGGGAGTAGAGTTAGAGTTAGGAAAAAATTTTATTACCCTGGATCCAACTCGATGATGAGTATTTGCATACATAACTAAGCTAGTCTTTGAGTGTCAGGTTTAGTGTATCACTATCACTAATATTCTTAAATATAGATATATAATATATATCTCTATATGCTATATAGATATATGTGTAATATATCTATGTTTAAATACATACACACACACACACACACACCCCTAAATGTTGTATCTCCTCTATTAACTGCTGCAGTGTTGTGTAGATAGTAATTACTTAATAAATGTGAATTAAATGACAAAGATAATCATTTTCAGGGATATGAATAAATGCTAGATTTTATAGAGAATAAAATGTCTGTGTGGGGAAAATAAGGCAAATAGACATTATAAGAACTGTATATTTAAGTTTCACTGCAATTATAAGCAAGTCTGTGTTAGCGAGGATGGTGCATTATAAAACAAATTAGCCCTTGTGGCCTCTTTGCTTTTGTTCAAACAAGTACAGATAAGTTCCAAAGTCTAAAATTCAGTTAAACGATACATTCAGAATGAGTACTATACTTAGAGTCCAGAAAACCTGGTTTTATGTCTTGATTCTGTCTTATGAACTTATTGATCAACTGTGTATCCAATGAATCTGAAGTCCCAAAACAAGATCACCATGTGGATTTGTTTTGTTTAACTATGCATATTTGTCTTGAAGGTTTTTTTTTTTTTTTAAACTCTGTATTTGATTGGGGCAGAAACATGAACTTAGGAGAAAAAGAGAGAAATTAGCAATAGTGTTGCTCCCTCCCTAATACAAAAAAAAGAGGACTACTGAAACTTTTTTTTTAAATGCACAGAAGAATATAAAAGGAAGTTCAAAATGAAGCAAAATGAACACAAGCAGGAAAGTTTTGAAAGTAAAGTGTGGATTTTTAATATAAATAAATGTATATTTTAAGGCAAGCAGTATGTAATAGAAATTCACAATTCCACACACAGTCCCATTTTTGTGTTCTGTTGTGTGTATGGAAATGCTTCTTTATTTATTTTCATGATTAAGTTCAGAACAAAAAGGGAAGAGAATTGTGGTTAAGAAAAAGTTGAGTCACCCTGGATCCAACCTGGATAATAACCATTTTCATATTTAATTAAGATGGTCTTTGGATATCAGCTTAGTCTATCACTGTTACTGTAATTAAAGCACTATGTGATTATGAATGGTTTCTTAATAAGGCCTGAAAAGATTAATTATTAATTACAGTCTTTCCAGGTTTTCAATAGGCATCAGTACTGGAAAAAAAAACAAAAAACTGCAATTGGAAAGTAGAATCTATTTCAGGTCGTAAAGTTTTACAAGAGACACAGACTTCCCACAAGCAAATATAAAACATTATTTTTATTCATTTTTGTGTTGGGAGTGTTGCCTCTCATCTAAACAAAAAGAAACCAGATCCTCTCAGACTAGCTTCTCCGTTAGCGGGAGCTCTGTTGTAAACCCAAAGCTTCATTGGCCCTTCCCCAGCTTCCTGTGTTATGATTTAAAGCTCGCAGAGTAGAGACCAGCCCACAGAGGCAGTTGGTGATTGGACAAAACGTCAGTGGCTGCTCCTCTAAGAATGTGGTCTGAAGCTCTGGGAAGTTACTGAGCCTCAGGTTTCTTGCAGAAATTTAACTGTCAGAGAAGGAGTACAGATGAAATAGAAGAAGGAATTAAGAAGTACCTAGCCTGCGCTTCCCAGGTATCATCACTGTTTATTTTTAACAAGAAGGTTTCTAGGGCTAAAGGATGGGATTCTTCCCTCTCTCTCTCTCTCTCTGAAAAACAAAGAGAGTATTGAGTTCCTGTTTTTTTTTTTTTTTAACAGTCCTTTTGTGACCTCCAAAGCAGCAAAAATGTTAATCGTCTAGTACTATCGCTTAAACTGTTTTCTACTGTTTTAAAAATAGAATTGATTTGTATATTGAACTGTCTTTTTGTGTTGCATGAAAAAAGTATCTAGTAAAGGATTTAGTACTTAGCTAAACAACATAGTGATATATTGGGGTAGTTTTCAATATAATTTTGATTTTTAGTCTGAGTAGGTATCCACAGAACATGCACACACCCACACCCACTCTAACTTCAGTGATTTAGTCTGCTAGTACACATTCCGCTACAGAGGGGTAACTATAACTTTATAAAAGAACTTCAATTTTATTGGTGTGGATATTTCTTCTACTGATCATAATTCCTTTCAAACTAAGTTGGTAATCTTTGAGAGCTGCTAATAGTTAGAAATATAGTACAATGGAAAAGAGAAAAAAATTGGAAAAGTTTTGTTTTATTTATTATAATAATTGTTATTGCTTTAATTACTTTTAAGTTAAAATTTTCAATTAATTTAATTTTTAAATGATTGATTTAATAATTATAGCAATTTTTATTTATTATTGTTAGATTAATCTCATCTTTTTTAGGATATGATTCTTCAGAACCTAAACAGTAGATGAAACATAAACATTTTTCCCCATCATTCTGTTGTCTTCCTGTCTCTGTGCCTTACTTGTACTATTTTATCCCCCATTCCTTGAAAAGTCCACCCTTATCCCTACTTCTATCTGATAAAAATTAATAACTTTCCTTTCATAAGTTTATCATTGCATTTTTCCTGGGACCAATTCTTTGCTGCTGTTCTTCTTTTTTATTGCATTTATTTACATGCTTGTCCTTTTTCTCCTTTAGAGTATATAAGGTTCTTGAGAACAATTCACATTGTTGCATCTATTTTTATGTTCTTAACACCTAGTACGATAAATTGCATATAGTAAGTACTATTACATGTTTTTAAATTTAAGTAATTTTTTTGGTATTAGACATCTAAAAAGTGGAAAATATTTTGTTTCTACATTGTATTCAAATGGATCCTAGCTTCTGAGCTTCATCTTTATTTGAACTGTAATATAATCTCCTTCCTGATAGTTTTGTGGTAATTTATTTTTCTGTGCTTCTGATAATATGGGAAAGATACACACAACCAAGGAAATATGGCATGAACTTAAGAGCAGATTTTCCCTGGGGATTTTGTAGCCATATGAACCATTGCATAAGGAAGTCCCATGTGTTTTCTAATACCAAAAGGGGCAATTTGGTACAGTGGAAAGAACAATGGTTTTATAATCTGCAGACCTTGATTCCTTTGCTCACTTGCTATATTGTAATCATATTTGCAATTAAATTCATCTTTCTGAGATTGAGGTCCTTTGTCTGTAAAATAGAAATAATAATCTTTATGCTTCATACATCATGGGTTCTTATGAAAAAAAATACTTTGTAGACTGAAAAGTGATGTAGAAATGTGACATCTACTATTATAATTGTTGTCTTATATGCTAAAATAAGCTGGTAACTTTTAAGTATTCTTTTAGTTGAAATGCATTATTGAATTTATGAAGTCTCTTAAAGTTAGTGAAGTATTGTTTTATTTTAGCAAATGGCAAGAATAAACCTAAGTTTCAAAAGAGCAATCATTTCTTATGTTTTCTTTACCATAATGTCTTTCTTCAAAAAATTCAATGTTACTGCTTTTCATAACTCTTTATTTATATGGAATTTTGTAGTTTGATTCTTAAGATAGCAAAATTTTCAGAATTATTTTTAAATCTTTGTACTTCATAGATTCATGTGGAGGCTCAGAAGAAAAACAAAGAACAGCAGCTTGACATTATGAACAAACAATATCAACAGCTCGAATGTCGATTAGATGAGATACTTTCCCGGATTGCTAAGGAAACTGATGATATTAAGGACCTGGAACAGCAACTTACTGAAGGTGAAGATTTTATTATTAATTGGACATTTCCCTGAATCAGTTTCAGTAGGGATACTGTATTGTGGTCTAGAGACTAAATCAGTTTCAGTTAAGGATATCATGTTCTAGAAGCCACTTGAAATAAAACTAATCCAATTAGCTTTGCTCTATCATTGTATATTCTTGGGTCTCCTTCTTTCCTTAAAGTCCCTTAAGTGAAATAATAACATTTAGCACAGTGCCTGACTCCTAGTAGGCACTATATAAGTACATATTCCCTTCCCTTCCCCAAAAGTTCTTTAAAAAAGAAAAAAAAATCTGTGATCCCACACTTACTGATTCTAAATTAAAAGAAGCATTGTGTCCATTAGCACTGGATTTAAAATCAGTTCACTTCTAAGTCCCAGCATGGCTACTGATTTAACTATGGAATACTGAGAAAATCAACTCATCTTCTCTAACTTCAGTTTTCTCTTCTATAAAATGAGAATAATGATGCTTCCAGAGGTATTGTCAATTACTTATGTTTATTACTTTATAGCCAAAGTACTGCATTAGTCAGTTGTTTTGATAAATGATAATTATTAATCATCATAATAAATATGCCTTTGTGTTACATATTTATATAATTTTATTATTCATACAATATTTCAATGGATCCATGGTCTTATCAATGTTGGTATACTCTCCAACACTTCAGATAAGTATCTGTTTTCTCTCCTTGTACATCTTTTATCTACATAGTCCCATAAATACTTCATAGAGGTCACATGGGATTCAAACCTTCCTCTAGGTCTCTTAATAGTAAATGGGATAGAGTATACAGGTGGGCCATTGATTAGCCCTTCCCCTTGGTAGATGACCAGTCCTGGTCATACATTTCTTCAACCTTCTTGCTTCGTTGGTAATATAAAACTACACAGAGCTCTAGCTTATTCATACCCTCTCGTGTACCTCTCCATAACCCTTTTGGTGATCCATAATTTAGATTCCTCAAAAATTGTGGTATTTGATGATTTATAACATATAGCATCAACAGAAAAAATAATGATGTTAAAAAGTTGTTTTTGTTTCAGATAGAAGCTTAAAGGTCATTAAAAGCATTGTACACATACAGAGTGAAGGTAAAGGGCTGGAGCAGAATCTTCTATGCTTCAGGTGAACAAAGAAAGGCAGGGGTAGCAATTCTTATCTCGGATCAAGTGAAAACAAAAATAGATCTAATTAAAAGAGATAAGGAAGGAAACTATATTTTACTAAAGGGTACCATAGACAATGAAGCGGTATCAATACTAAACATATATGCACCAAGTGGTATAGCATCCAAATTCCTAGATGCAAGGAGAGATGCAAGGAGAAATAGACAGTAATACTGTAGTAGTGGGGGATCTCAACCTTGCTCTCTCAGAATTAGATAAATCAAATCACAAAATCAATAAGAAAGAAGTTAGGGAGGTAAACAAAAGGCTAGAAAAGTTAGGTATGATAGATCTCTGGAGGAAATTGAATGGTGATAGAAGGGAGTATACTTTTTTCTCAGGGGTTCATGGAACTTATACGAAAATTGATCATGTGTTAGGGCATAAAAACCTCAAAATCAAATGCAGAAAAGCAGACATAGTAAATGCATCCTTCTCAGATCATGATACAATAAAACTCACATGTAATATAAGGCCAGGAGAAAACAAACCAAAAAAGTTAATTGGAAATTAAATAATCTAATCCTGAAGAATGAATGGGTGAAACAGCAAATTATAGACACAATCGAAAATTTCATCCAGGAGAATGACAATAATGAGACAACATACCAAAATTTGTGGGACACGGCTAAAGTGGTTATAAGGGGTAATTTTATATCTCTAGATGCTTACTTGCATAAAACAGAGAAAGAGAAGATCAATGAACTGGGCTTACAATTAAAAAAGCTAGAAAAAGACCAAATTAAAAACCCTCAATTAAATACCAAATTGGAAATTCTGAAAATTAAAGGGGAGATCAATAAAATTGTAAATAAGAAAACTATTGAATTAATAAATAAAAGTAAGAGTTGGTTTTATGAAAAAAACAACAAAATAGATAAGCCTTTAGTTAATTTGATTAGAAAAAGGAAAGATGAAAATCAAATTGTTAGTGTCAAAAATGATAAGGGAGAACTTTCCTCCAATGAAGAGGAAATTAGAGTAATAATTAGGAGTTTCTTTGCCCAACTTTATGCCAATAAATTTGATAATGTAAATGAAATGGAGGAATATCTACAAAAACATAGATTGCCAAGGTTAACAGAAGAGGAAATAAATTATTTATATAGCCCTATTTTGGAAAAAGAAATAGAACAAGCTATTAATCAACTCCCTAAGAAAAAATCTCCAGGGCCAGATGGATTTACATGTGAATTTTACCAAACATTCAAAGAACAATTAATCCCAATACTATATAAACTATTTGAAAAAATAGGGAAAGAAGGTGTACTACCAAATTCCTTCTATGACAGAGATATGGTGCTGATAGCTAAACCAGATAGGGAGAAAACTGAGAAAGAAAACTATAGACCCATTTCCCTAATGAATATTGATGCAAAAATTTTAAATAAGATTCTAGCAACGAGATTACAGAAAGTCATCCCCAGGATAATACACCATGACCAAGTAGGATTTATACCAGGAATGCAGGGCTGGTTCAATATTAGGAAAAGCATTAGCATAATCAATTATATTAATAACCAAATTAATAAAAACCATATGATTATCTCAATAGATGCAGAAAAAGCCTTTGATAAAATCCAACACCCATTCCTATTAAAAAACACTGGAGAGTATAGGAATAAATGGGCTTTTCCTTAAAATGATTAGTAGTATCTACTTAAAACCTTCAGCAAGCATCATATGTAATGGAGTCAAACTAGAACCATTCCCAATAAGATCAGGAGTGAAACAAGACTGTCCACTGTCACCATTATTATTTAATATTGTCTTAGAAATATTAGCTTTGGCAGTAAGAGAAGAAAAAGAGATTAAAGGAATTAGAGTAGGTAATGAGGAAACCAAATTATCACTCTTTGCAGATGACATGATGGTATACTTAAGAGAAACCACATAAATCATCAGCATTTTTATATATTACCAATAAAGTTCAGCAGCAAGAGATACAAAAAGAAATTCCATTCCAAATAACTGTTGATAGTATAAAATATTTGGGAATCTATCTGCTAAGGAAAAGTCAGAAACTATATGAACTAAACTACAAAATACTTTCCACACAAATAAGATCAGACCCAGTCAATTGGAAAAACTTAAAATGCTCATGGGTAGGCCGAGCGAATATAATAAAAATGACAATACTACCTAAACTAATTTACTTATTTAGTGCCATGCCAATCAAACTCCCAAGAAATTATCTTACAGATCTAGAAAAAATAGTAGCAGAATTCATTTGGAAGAACAAAAGGTCAAGAGTTTCAAGAGAATTAATGAAAAAAAAGGCTGATGATGGTGGACTTGCTGTACCAGATCTAAAACTATATTACAAAGCAGCAGTCATCAAAACCATTTGGTACTGGCTAAGAAATATAGTAGTTGATCAGTGGAATAGGATAGAATCACAAGACAAACTAGGCAATAACTATAGCAATTTAGTCTTTGATAAACCCAAAGACCCCAGCTTCTGGGATAAGTACTCACTATTTGACAAAAACTGCTGGGAAAATTGGAAATTGGTGTGGAAGAAATTAGGGCTTGACCCACATCTAACACCACGTACCAAGATAAGATCTAAATGGGTTCATGATCTGGATATAAAGAGTGATACTATAAGTAAATTAGAGGAACATAATATAGTTTACCTCTCAGACCTATGAAGATGGAATAAATTTATGTCCAAAGAAGAACTGGATATCTTAATTGAAAACCAGATAGATAACTTTGACTGTATTAAGTTAAAAAGTTTTTGTACATTCAAAACCAATGCAGTCAAGATTAGGAGGGAAGCAATAAATTGGGAAATCATCTTTACATTTAAGGGTTCTGATAAAGGTCTCATCTCTAAAATATATAGAGAATTGGCTCATATTTATAAAAATTCAAGCCATTCTCCAATCAATAAATGGTCAAAGGATATGAACAATTTTCAGAGGATGAAATTAAAACTATTTGTAGTCATATGAAAAGGTGCTCCAAATCACTATTGATCAGAGAAATGCAAATCAAGACAACCCTGAGGTACCACTACACACCTGTCAGATTGGCTAAAATGACAGGAAAAGTTAATGATGAATGTTGGAGGGGATGTGGGAAGGCTGGGACACTGATGCATTGTTGGTGGAGCTGTGAACGGATCCAACCATTCTGGAGAGCAATTTGGAACTATGCTCAAAAAGTTATCAAACTGTGCATACCCTTTGACCCAGCAGCATTTCTATTGGGCTTATATCCCAAAGAAATAAAGGAAGGAAAGGGCCCCACATGTGCAAGAATGTTTGTGGCAGCCCTTTTTGTAGTGGCTAGAAACTGGAAACTGAATGGATGCCCTTCGATTGGAGAATGGCTGAATAAATTATGGTATATGAATATTATGGAATATTATTATTCTGTAAGAAACGACCAGCAGGACGATTTCAGAGAGGCCTGGAGAGACTTGCATGAACTGATGCTGAGTGAAATGAGCAGAACCAGGAGATCATTATACACGGCAACAACAATACTATATGACGATCAATTCTGATGGACGTGGCTCTCTTCAACAATGAAATGTTTCAAACCACTTCCAATTGTTCATTGAAGAAAGCCATATACACCCAGAGAGAGGGATGTGAAATGTGGACCACAACATAACATTCTCATACCCTTGATTGATGTTTGCTTGCATTGTGTTTCCTTTATCTGATATGTCTTCTGTGTAGTTATGATTTTTCTTGCACAACAATGATAAGTGTGGAAATATGTATACATATATTCGATTTGCCAAATATTTTAACATAATTAACACGTAGTGGATATCCTTCCATCTAGGGGAGGAATGGGGAGTTGGGGGGGAAAATCTGTAACAGAAAGCTATGTAAGGGTTAATGTTGAAAAATTACCCATACATATGTTTTGCAAATAAAATAAAATTTAAAAAAAAAAGCATTGTACATTTCCTACATGTATTACAACCCATTCTCTTCTTGCTTGTCAACTCTGGGCCCAATTCATCATCCAGTTACAGTATATAAAACATATGTATTACTAGACCAGTTCTATGGGCTGTCCAACCAATTATATATAGTATCATCTGGACAGTAAGCATCCTTCATCTTTTTGGGGTTTTTCCTCTATGGATAGTCAAGCCAAATACTTTTGAATGAGGATAATTATTGTTTAGGAAGCTCTGCAGGTTTGTAGCCTTGATGCATTTTGCATAATATCTGTAAATAGAATCATCTAAAAGACCTCACTATTTTTAGGGAATCACTCTTTCAGTTGAATTCTATGTTAGAAATCCTTCATGATCTTCATAGTAAGTGCTTATTTACTATGCTATACTATACTTACTATACTATGCTAGCTAACGCTAGCAATATATCCCTGTTTTATGCTTTGTTATTAATAATTTGAGAGTTGGTGAACAAATTTGTTGTTGTTTGTTACATCTTCCATTGACTCCATTTGATTGTAATATATTCATGAAAGACATGTTGTTTTAAGCTTTAAGATCTCATTTTGTTCAAGCAGATCAAATAAATAATTTATAATCAACAGACAACACAGTCAAACTTATGTACTCTATAGCTTTGGTCATTTGATGTAAAGTAGTCAGTCATGGAATATTATTTGTGAAAGCCTGCCTGTTCCTTTCTTATTCTTTCATCCAATATTCTTTCAGTACATGTGTATATTAGAAATAGGCATGGGTTAACAGTAATTCATACTGGTATTTTTTCAGTCCTCTTTTTTAGTAATAAGAACATTTATTACTTTTCTCTTCCTGTATGTTATAACAGAAATTAAAATAACATATCATTTGTAATTTGTATAACTATGCTATTAATAATAAAGGAGCATAATTTATTGTAATATGAAACAAATACCTTGAAGGTATTTTTTCATAAGCTTCTACATTAGTATCTCTTTCCTTTTGTTCAGGTCAGATAGCAGCCAATGAAGCCTTGAAGAAAGATTTGGAAAGCATCATCAATGGCTTGCAAGATTACCTTGAAAATATTAAAGGACAGGCAACAAAGGCTCAGGAGGAATGCCAAACATTACAGAATGATAAAGAAATTTTATTACAAAAAGTGGCTAAACTTGAAGAAGAAAAAATTGAGCTACAAGTTGTTGCTATGGATACAGAAAATATGAGAAAAGTATGATTTTACATTTGCCTCTTTCTCTTCCCTTAAATTTAAAAAACTTAACTGTAGTGTGTAAATTGATAAACATAATTAGAAGAAAATTTAAAGAGGTAATAAGACATATGACTACTTTAAAAATAATAATTTCCTGAAATTTTTTTTCATTTAAATTGTGAGACTTCCAAACTCTAATTCCCTTCCCTAATGAAATTAAAACTCTTTTAAAGGGCCTTTTGAATTACTAATCTGTGTGGCAAATTATAAAGATGATTGGGATTTGAATCTCTAAAATCCTCCTTTAATTGTAATAATACATATTAGAACATTTTGTGTTCTGGGGGTCCCTTCTTCCTCTAATGTTATACAGTTCCATATCCAATCTAATTAGTTTGTCATCATGTACAATTCTTTGTCCCTACTTGGTCCCTATTTCTTCCCACACTCAAATTAGGACCTGAAATTCATATGTTTTGAAATTATTTTTGTTATAATTTATCATTCTCCATTGCAAGAATTGTATCTATAATATTGGGACCAAATCCCAGCTTAATAACCAAAAACCTAATTAAAGAATAAATTTAAATGAATACAAATTATATTTTGGCTTAGTTATATTAATGTTGCTGTTGGTATTAACTAAAATTATTCCTTCTGATATATGAACTGCATGTTTATAAACTTTAGTCTATGGAATATATGAACTAGTTTGGAATTGATTCAACCAATTGGTACTGTTGTTTTACTGAACAGTTTCTTAGTAACTTACTAGTTATTTTGCCAATGTCAGCCAATTTTTTTTCAAATTGATTTTTATGTGTTATACAGCTGTTATTACAATATTAATGTTGATTGTCCTTGGGATCTTCAGGAGGTGACATTGTGATATATTAATCAGAAAATCCATGTGATTAGCCTTAGATTATAGTGATAGAAACCTAGTGTCCAAGAAGAGGGAGATAATAGTTTTATTGTATTCTTCTCTGGAATATTGAGTCAAATTTTTCATGCTGTATCTTAGAATATTGACAAAAATGTCCAATGTGTTTAGGGGACTTAAAACCAGCTCATAAAAAGGTCATTCTAAAGAAATAATGATAGTTAATCTAGAAAAGGAGAAGTCTTAGAAGAGGTATATGAATATTGTCTTCAAATATCTAAAGAGCTGTCATTTGCAAGATGGCTTAAATATCTATGTGGGTCTAGAGGACATTACTAAGACCAATAAGGTTTGAAGGAAAATGATTATAGAAATGCAGGTTTTGGTTCAGTATGAGATAAAACTTCATTATAGTCAGAAGTGTCCAAATTTGGAATAGACTGTTGTCTATAGACTTCTCTCATCACTAGAAATATTTCAACCAGAAACTGAATGACCATTTGTTAAAGATATCATAGAAAGCATACATGTTTCACATATTATATGTATCTCTAAAAGCCTTTTCATCTTTGAGATTCTAGGATATGCATATTAAAATATGTTACCACATTGTTACTTTTAGAAAAGGGCTGTGGATTTAAAGAAGATACATATTATTGTGAGTGATCTAAGTGATGCAGTGGGCAGAATGATGGGCTCAGAATCAGGAAGACCTGAGTTCAAATTTTGCCTCAGATGTTTATTATTTGACTCTGGGCTAGTCGCATAACCTCTGTCAGCCTTAGTTTCCTGATTTGGAAAAAAAATAAGAAACCTCCCAAGGTGGTTGTGAGGACCAAATGAGATAACATTTGTAAAGTACTTTGTAAACCATAATATTATTATGCTAACCATTTTAGGGATAGTATTATTAAGATTTATGTACTTTCAGGAACTTGCTGAAATGGAATTGTTACTTCAGGAGCATCAAGAAGCAAACATGTCCCTTCAGCAGACCCAAAGAGATTTAAGTGCCTATGAAGCAGAGCTTGAGGGTCAGCTCAGAGCTAAGGAAGCCGAAAGTAACCAACACAAAGAGGAACTAGAGAGGCTCAAGCGACTCAAACAGGTGAGGGGTAGAGTAAAGGCAACATGAACCATGCATATCCTTAAGGGACCAGCTTCCCTTTCATTGTGCAGAACTGTGAAGGCAGATAGAACAGTAGAGAGAGCAAGCACCAGCCTCAAAATCAAAGAACATGTACTTGAATCTTACATATAACACTTTCTCTGTGGCCATGGAGAAGCCTCTAAATTTCAGTTTCTTGATGAATACATTAAGTTTAATAATATTTCCACTGCTTTCCTTGTGTGAGGATCTAATGAGATAACATAAATACAGAACTTCTACACTTGAAAACACTATGTAGATGCAAGCTACTATTATTATTTTAAGGTGTTTTAAGAATTTTTTTGCCTTGCCAATGGGAAGTTTCCAAAAGAGCTTTGAGAAATGCTATATAAATGGTTTTAAATTAAATTAAATTTTCTCTTTTTCTATGAACAAAAATCTTCCCCTTCCACTGGAAAACAATATTATTCTGAATTATTACAATAACTGAATTTTAGTGCTTTTGCTTATCTTTTTGTATTTTACATTAGTTTGCAAGACTATTTCCATTTTAATGTGACTTTTCTCTGGAGACAGTTAGAACATTTAACTCTACAAGCCGAACTTGAAAATCAAAGACAGGCCCTGGAAGATGCTCTCAAAAAGGCCCAGTTCTCTGAAAAGAAGGAACAGGAAAACAGTGAACTTTGCTCAAAAGTCAAACAATTGGAGGTAAATCTTTAATCACACTAAGAAGCAAATAATGGGTGTAGAAAAGATACTATTTGTAATCAAGAAACTTGGGTTCTAATGTTTTCTTTGAGGATTATGTTGTATTAACCATATAACTTTGGGTCTCAGCCTCAGTTTTCTCATCTGCAAAATGAGATGAATGATATTTGTTTTATGGATTTCACAGGGATATAAATCAAGTGAGCTAATACCCATAAGGTGCTTTATAACAGTAACATTAAATAATAAATTTAAGTTATTTTTATTGTGGATGGATCAATCAATCAAGTATCTATTAAGAAATAACTATATACTAGACTCTGGAGATATAAAAACAAAAAAAGGAATAACCCTTACTCTCATATAAAATAATAAAAGTAAGGAGAGAGGAACTGGGGTGATCAAGAAACACCTCATGTAAGACTTAAACTGAGTTTTGAAAAAAAAAATTAGGGATTCTAGACAAAGGTGAAAAAGGAATTCATGCTAGGCATGGAGAAAATTTCTACAAAGTCACAGTGATGGAAGATAAAATGTTGTGCACAAGAGTCAGGAAAGAAGTCAGTTTGGCTTAATTGTTGAGTGTGTGAAGGAAATAATGTGTAAAAAAGCTATGAAGGTAAGTTGGAGCCAGATTGTGAAGGACTTCAAAAACCAAACAGAAGAGTTTATTTTTGACCAAAAGGAGCTACACTTTGACAGCTGTCTAAAGGATGAATTGGAAAGGGAGAGATGAGGCAAAAGTTGTTTTTATGTTTTTATGGTTGTCCAGAAAAAAGGTGATCATAGATCTCAAAGATGTCTTCTATTTTCTATTAGTTTAAAAGGACAAGATTTGAAATAATATATTTATAGATTCCTAGAAACTTAATAAATGCTTTAAAGAAGTAAGAGACTCCCATAGAAAATATTCTGCCTTCATTTTCTCAAATGACAGTCATTTTGAGGTTAAAGTGAAGAAATTGTATATTGTAGTTGTTTTAGTAATACAAAAAGTTAAATGTCTTTTCTGTAGTAAATGGGGTGTATTCTCTCTTGAACTTTATTAATAGAAGGCAACAATGAAATAGATTGGTGGTAATAGTAATATAATAGATGCAAAATGGCATAAATAGTATTTTAAATTTCTATAGGGCTTCATAATTTATAAAACTTTTCCCTCATAACTGTAAATATTAACTCCACTTGATACATGGTCCTCCCCCTCAGACTTCACATAATAAATACTAAGTTCTGCATTTCTAAATTAGAGTTCTCATTTAGTAGTGTATGCTGTAGTTATCTATATTGATATCTTATCCCCATCCTAGTCTGTAAGCTTCATGAGATGGGATCCATCTTATCTAAACTTTGCATCTCCTTTCTAGTCCTGACACACTACTTGATAGATGTTTGTTGATTGAATAATGAGATTCAGTGATTCTGGGAGTAAATAAAATAATGTAGAGTTAAATGTGGAGTTTAATTTTGCTGTTTTTAGTTTTGGAGGAAATAGAGCAACCACTCTTAATTGCTTTAGCTTTTTAACGTATGACAAAGGAATATGAATTCCACTGATATAAATTTAAGCCAGTCTTCTTTCAAATTCTCCAGAATCTTGCTATAAAACCTGTGTTCAGGATCTTTGCTATGGGATCACTAGATGGGTTAAGTAGACTTTAATGAAATCTTTTTACTAAAACCTTTTGAATAGTGCCCAAGATGTACATATTCTAGGGTAACTTCTGCTTTACAAAGTATAGAGAAGGTATGCAAAAAAAAAAAAAAAATCAAACAGTGCCAGAAGACCTGGATTCCAATCCCAACTTTACCATTAGTAATATAACTAATAACTAATCTTAGAGGTGAGTCACTTAGTCTCTCTCAGCCTTATCTAAAAAAGAAAAACTACTTTAATTACCTCACAGAGCTCTTGTAAAATACTTTGTATGTTATACAGTAGTTTATAAATTAGGTGGATTTTTTTGGTTAGAGAGTGATATTGGATTTCCCATATACTAATTCAGTCTTTGGAGATGGAATGAAGGCAGTAAAAGAGCTTGACCTTATTGACTTTTTTACTTCCATACTTTGGGAATCTCTTCTTTCATTGGTGTGAGTATTCATTCTATTAAAGCAGATCAAAATTTCTCTATACCTTACACTAAGGTCTCTTTATTTGAACTCTGTGGAATTGTTTTTAAAAATATTATAACAATTACATTTTAGTATACAGTTAAAATTTTTCTTTGTGATCATCCATATTTTATGCATTTAAAAATATTATTCTGAGAAGGGGTCCCTACTGATATTATTCTGAGAATAGGTTTCATCAGACTGCCAAAAGACACCATGATACAAAAAAGGTTAAGAACCCCTGAAATCTTCGTGAGTTTCCATGGCCAAAATAAATCATCTGACTGCAAGCCTTCTGATAATGACCCTAACTGTACCTAGCTAAGTTAATCTTTAGGTGATAAGAGACCATTCCTCTCCTATTTTAAATTTGGTGGGGTAGGACCCACCAGAGTTTCAACATCCCTAGCAGCACATTTTGAAAATGTTTGATGAGGCATTGAAAAAGAATCTTAGTAGCTTTCTCAGCTTTGGATATTTACAATACAAAAATACTAAGCATCAGAGTAATGGGTATTTTCTCAATTACTTTTTATTTGAAAGATGCAAGGAACATTTGTTTTGTTTCAGGAAATTATAAACCTATTTTGCTTATGAAATAACTAGAGTTTGAGTGTGCATATGCAAAGTAAATTCATCATACAGAAATAGTAGTATAAATTCTTTTAGAAGCTGTAATAGTTAACTTTTAGCTTTTAATTGATACATAGACCTAGATATTGTGGAAAAGATTGCAAGAATGTGAAACCTTCTTTATTTTTCTAGGATGACAATGGTCTTTTAAAACAACAGCTTAAAGATTTTCAAAATGAACTTGCTCAAATGGCTGATGGGTTGCTTCATCCAGAAGAAGTAGCAGCTCGTGTGGAAGAATTGAAGCAAAAGTTGGAAACAGGATTTGAGGAAATTAGGTAAATCATATTTCAATAAGATATCTAAATTATAGCATGAAGCTCAATTATTACAGCTGGAAATATAGAGATATTAGATTAGAGGAGTAAGGATGAGAGGTTTTTCATAAAACTTTTTATAAGGCTTGTATTTTTAATGACAAGAAAATTCAACCCTCTGTCACTTGTCTACATCTCCTTTACTAGTCTCATGTCCTTGGTAAACAATAATAATCTTTATTTCTAAAGGATGGGGTTTCCTTAACAAACTGGGAAGTTAGCAAGAGGGATGGTTTTAAGAGGGGAAAACTATTGAATATATTGAATTTGAGATACATATATGAAAAAAGTATTTTGTAAACCTTACAAACTTCAATTTCTGTTCTTATTAACTAATTATTAACAATTATTGGGGCAGCTAAGTTACACAGTGGATAGAGCACCAGCCCTGAAGTCAGGAGAACCTGAGTTCAAATCTGGTCTCAGACACTTCCTAGCTGTGTGACCCTGGGCAAGTCACTTAACCTCAATTGCCTCAGCAAAAAGCAAAAACAAAAAACAAAAAACAATTATTAAACCCACTTGAATCAATAGAATATTAGTATTAGAAAAGAACCTTTGAGTCCTTTTTTGTTCCTCCACTTTGTAAGTGAGAAAACTGAAAACTAATAACAATTGACTTGCTCAGGGTTACATAGTGAATTAATGGCAAAGTACTGTTTTTTTCTATTTTGCTATTGTGAAGAGAGCCCAACATCATGTCTTACAAATAATTGAGATTCAGTAAATATTATTAAATACCTTATCTTGTATCAAGCTTCATAATTTTGCATTATGTAGCAGTATCCTTTTTTCATATTGCTGTATTATAAACTGACATTTTCTATTTATATTGTACATGTGTTTTGTTTTTCCTCTACAAGCTGCCTCAATCCTTTAGATGTTCTGGGGAAAAGTCTTGCTGATTTGCAGAAGAAGTTCAACGAAATTCTTTCACGTGCCCGGCAGGAAAAGGAGGAGGCATTAAGTAGAGAGAGAAGACTGCAAGAAGAAATGGCATTTCAAAAGGAGCAACTGGAAGAAGGACAAGAGGAGTACAGGAAGTCCTGTGAAAAAGCTGCAGATGCAAGAGTAAGGAAGGAGCTCAAGAATTAAATGACAATAATCCAGCTATAGGGGAAAAGTAGTGTTTTTCACTTGGCAGATTACAATGTTTCCCTGCTGATAGAAACAATGTCTTTGTTACAGAGACTGGGTGTAACAGAAATCCTCTGTGAAATATGGCCTTTGAAAAATGGATACTCAGTAAACTGGGTTCTATTCCTTATTCTGCTTCCTACTAGCCGTATAACAGGTCCCTTCCCCTATCTAGGCCTATTTCCTCCCCTGCAGAATGAAAGAGTTAAATTAGACGATGTTTAAAGCCCCTTGTAATTCAAATGGTCTCTGTCCTGCATGCTGACATTCTATGTACTAGGTCTAATGTTTTATATTCTGACAGTATCCCTTATAAGGTTTCTTTAACTAAATTTCCTTCTGGTTCTAGTATTCTGTACTTTACTGTGTTCTGTGATCCTTTCCAGTTCAAAAAAAAAGTAAAGAAAAGAAACTCATTTCCTTTTTTCGTGTTGTAGTATTTGCTTTGGGATCCAAGAAAATGCCTTCTTATCTCTCTTATATTTATATATCATGTCTTTCAGATTTCAAACTTAAGCTATCATTAGTCTTCCTGCACATTTCTTTTGTAAGAAATTTCACCCTTTGATGATGGAATTATAACTTCCCTGAAAGTTTGTTGACAGTGTTCTCTAATAACTTACTTGAAGACCATAATTGAATCTTATTTCTTTTACAGATTCAGTCTGATAAAAGGCAGCATGAAGTCAAAATTCGACAACTGGAGAATGAAATTCATTATTTGCAAGAAAATCTAAAAAGTATGGAGGAAATTCAAGGTTTCACAGATCTTCAACTTCAGGAAGCTGATGAAGAAAAGGAGAGGATTCTTACACAACTAGAAGATTTGGAGAATAAGGTGGGGGAGAAGAAAACAGAGTATCAATCTTTTAAAATATTTATATAATTCTTTTTCTTATAATTGAGAGGCAGTAAGTATAATAAAAAATGGGAGAAAAAAAACTTTGAGCCTAAATTCAGACTCTTTTTTTTTATTACTTTTGTGTGACCATTAGGAGTGAACTGTAATACTAATAACTTCCATTTCTGGTCATGCCATACATTTTACAAAGCACTATCTGGACATCTGTGCAAGTCACTTAATTTCTGTGTGCTCCAGAGATGTTAACACGCATACTATTTCCATTGTAGGATTGTTGTAAGAGAACTGCTTTGGAAAACATCAAAATTCTTATAAAAATGTTAACAGCTGTTGTTGATAAAAATCATGATCTCCAGAATAGTGATGTTAAAACGGATGATGATCACCAGTTTGATTCCAGGTCTCTTATTTATAAGTATAGCATAATTTGCAATGTAAGATAAATGAACAGTCTAACTATTTGGGATTGTAACACTTTTCCAGTCATCTTAGCCCTTCTTTGTAGAGTTGAAGAAATTGGGTTCCAGAGATCTGTATGTTTTATCACATACAAACAGTATGTAGCAGAACATATAAGAATCCGAGCCCAACCCCTCTGACCTCAGATCTGGTGATCTTTTCCTGTATCTTGCACCATCTCTTTTGTGATAGACTATCTTTCTTTCCTTATTTGAAATCTCATTCTACAAAGTAATTCATTGTTTTCAGTTTTATATTTTTATGTTTTGTTTTCCTTAGAAAAAACTAGAAGAGGCCAAGTCACAGAAGCAGTTCCTTGGTTTAGACAGAGAACTGAAGGAGCTAAAGGCGGCTGTGGCTGCATCTGATAAACAAGCAACTGCAGAGCTCTGTATTGCCAAGGACCAGCTGAAGTCTCTCCATGGGACCATCCTCAGGATTAACCAAGATCGTGTTGAGGTGATTCTGGATTTGGATCAATATAACTGAGGATATTTCTAATGATACTGATATCTTTTGAGCATGTAGGATCTTACATTCCTTTCTTATTTCTCTAAAATTTCCCTAGATTATTAACAAACTAATGTCAACACTTTCTTAACTGTAAGTAGAGGTCTTTTTTTTTCCTTTCCAACATTCTGAAATCAACAAGACATCATAGACTAATAGGTAAAGGCAACAATTCAATACTTTTCCTACAAAAATAATATGAACTCTATTACATATGTCTACCACCCGATGGCAGACATGATAGAGAATACTAGAATATAAAATCAAGTCCTCGTTCTCACTTCTTTTCAACTCATTGAATATTAAACACTTACAATGTGCCAGATTAGGTGCTCAATAAGACACAATCCCTACCTTCAATTCAATTCAAGAAACAATTAAGCACTTGCTGTTTATTCTACCTCTACAATATCTCTTCTGTACATCCCCTTCTTTCCAGTCATAGTTACTTCTTAACTTGGTTTGTCATCTACCTTTCTCTCCTACTCTATAGAAGAATCTCTTCATTGGTCTTCTTCCAGTTTCTTCCCTTGTTAATCCTCTTTTCATACTTAGTTATTAAATTACTATTCCTGAAACAATGCCTATCTCACTTTTCTAGTCAGAAAATTTTAGGGGTTCCTTGCTGCCACTAAAATAAAATACAGAATTCTCAGTCTAATATTTAAAGACCTTCACAATCCTGCCAGATATATTTCTCTAATTTTATTTCATATTCTTCCTGTTCCAGTCAAACTGATATACTGGCTTTTCCATACACAATGTTACAGCCTTACTCAGAAATTTTATCTTCAGAACCCCTCCCACTCAGGGGCCACCTCTTACACAAGACCTTTCCTGACCTAACTGTCCCCAGCAGTTGTGAGCATTCTCTGCTTCTAGAAAGCATTTCGTGTTGCTTATGTTTTACACATATTCAACTGTGCATATGTTGTGTGCCCTTCAGTAAAATAAAAGTTCCTTCAGGACAGTTATCTATGCTCAATTATCTGTGTGCCCCAAATGCCTTATACACAGTGGAAGTTTAAAAAAGATTTGTTGAATTAATTACTGTTCAAGACCCTTGGTGGGAACATCATACTATTAGTTACATCTCTCAGTTCAGTTTAATAAAGATTAATTAAGCACTTGCTGTGGTTTTAACCTGATAAATTATGTAAGTCCCACACCTTTTGGCCCCTGTGCTCAGAGCACTGCAGAAGACTCCAAGAAGAACCAGCCTGATCTCTATTTCTATCCTAGAAACAGGGCAGAGAGACACATATGCAACACTGATGTTTCACTTTGTGTTATAATCCTTTGTATATTAGTGTATAAGATATATACAAAGTTATTATGTAAATTCTGAGGGAGGAAAGATCATTTTTGGTTGAGAAGATATCAAAGAAGGGTTCCTGGAGGAAAATACATTCAAGTGAAAAGAAGGGTAGACTTGGAAGACAAGGCATTCTGACTCTGTCACTTACTCTCTGGATGACTGTAAGCAAGTCACCTAACCACTGTCAGTCTCAGTTGTAAACTAAGCTACTAATGCTTTCGCTACCCACCTCATTAGAGTTATGAGAAAAGTACTTTGGAAACCTTAAAGTACCATCTTAATGCTAGTACTTGTTATTATTGATGTTGTTTTTATTTTTATTTTTTGAAAAATGGATAAAATTTCAACAAGTAGAGATGGAAGAGGAAGGAGTAACATGAACAAAAACAAGGAGAGAAAAATATGGTAGGGTATGTGTGGGAAATATTTAGTACAGTTTGAGTGAAACCTAGAATATATGGAGAGGAGAAATGTGAGATAAACTCTTATAGAATTTGCAAACTACTATTATTGGAGAACAAAGACTAATGTTTCAAGTAAAAAAAATTATTAAGCTGTATAAGGCAAAGTCCCAGATACAAGGGATACAAAAATGAAAAGTGACACAGCCCCTGCTCCTAAAGGAAAAAGTAGACCAGTGCAGTGTAGACAAATGATTTCCACGGCCCCATCTAGCTCTTACCATTTTTTAAGGGCTCCTTTATTATGTGGAGATGATCTATTATGGATTATATACGCTGTTAGCAGCTCACCAAAGAGAGAGAGAGCTAAGTAAGCACAAAACAGCAGAGATTTCATAAAAAGAGGCAAGACCTGAACAAGGGCTTGCAAGACTAGTGAGATCTGGAAATATGAAAAGATCTTCTGGTATTGCAAATCACAAAGGAGGCCCATGGAAGGGTAAACATGAAGACTAAAGAATGGAAAGAAGAGTTTGCCCTTATTGTTTCTGAACTTTCCTTGTCACTTTAGAGGCTCCAGGAAGCTGAACACTTCAGCAGGCAGGCAGCCCAGGCAGCGCGGGATCTCACCCAAGCTGAGGCCGAGATTGAGCTCCTGCAGAACCTTCTGACGCAGAAAGAAAAGCAAGTAAGTGCATTCATTTGTTCATTGACTTATTCAGCACCTGCTCTGTGCAGTATTTATTAAATGTCTACAATACACAAGACACTGATGGTCACTGACGATAGAAGAAAGTTGATTAAACATGATTCCTGCCCTCAAAGACTGAGTCCAAGGAGAGAATATAGGACATAAACATCAATATGTGCCAAGTAGAATATAATAATGTATAATAGAGGGTCAGAGTTTTATTTGGCATTTTAAGGAAGAAAAGGAAGTAGAACCCTACTTTTAGGGTAGGGTGGGAAGAAAGATTCAGGGAAAGCTTCCTTGAGCTAAGCCTTGAAGAATGGGTAAGAAAATTCATTAAAAAGAAATGGGGAAGAGAAGTAACTTTCCAGGTTAGGGAAATATATAAACAAATTGGGAAAGGATATGCTTCCTGTAGCCTTTTCTTGGCAGGGTTTTTATTAATATGTTGTATGAAATTCTGAAACTATATTATTATGATAGACAACTCAAGGAGTATTTTTATGCAACCTAATATAAAGCAGTATGAGCTGTGAGCACAAATTGCTGTCTACTCTAAAAGTGATAGCTCACATTTCCATAGGTATTAAGGTTTACAAAGTGCTCTTATTTTGTGGTCCATAAAACCAGACTCAGAAACTTACGTGATTTGTCCCTAATCACACAACTAGGAAATAATAAGCCTAGGAGTCATAGCTTGATCCTGAGTCTTCCCTATTATATTATGCTATGGCAAAGAGTTTTAGAATAAAGTGTACTTGGTAAAGGTAAGTACTTTGAAGAGAAATTTAATTGGAACTTTGGTTATTTTTGTCTTAACAGTTTCAAATTGAAATGGAGAAAGCAGATACAGGTACCTTTGGATCAAATTCCCAAATGCTAGAAATTGATCAATTGAATGATATAATGAAAAGACAAAGAGCAGAAATTGAAAGGCTATGGAGTTTACTTGATCAGACTGGGGCTGGTAAAGTATTTTAGTTTGATTTCTCCTCCCATTTACATACAAGTGATTTATTTCTGTTACTCCTTTTCATACAGATCTTCCTTTTTTAAAATTAAATTGTTCTATTACTTTTACCTTCTTCAGAAAATTATTTCAGTGGTTATTAAACATAAATTTCATTAATGTTATCCTTCATTGGAGAACTTCTGCTAAATCCTTTTCTGATGCCTCCTACTACCATGAAGGTGACCCTGAGTTTCTTAAAGGCTTTGAGGATATAAACTCTGACAAGTCCTATCATTTTGGAAAGGTTTCTAGCATAGATCTGCTGTTGGATTATGTGTCTGTCATCTAAATGCTATCCTGGGAAGGACAAAGAGCTCATCTCTAGGGGTTAGCCACCAAAGAAAAGATTTATTCAACTATAGCAATATGCACTCAACTAAGATATGGAAGGGTTGAAGTCTTTTTTGGTAAAAATGGGTATTTATACTAATTACATCATAGATCCTTAAAATATAGCTATAAAATTGTTTTGTTGTGTAGTCATTTTTAGTCAGGTCCAATTCTTTGTGTCCTATTTGTAGTGTTCTTGGCAAAAATCCTGGAAAAGTTTGCCATTTTCCCCTCCAGCTCATTTTATAGATGAGGAAATAGAGGTAAACAGGGTTAAGTAATTTACCCAAGGTCACATAGCTATGAAGTGTCTGAGGTTAGATTTGAATTCAGGTCTTCTTGACTCTAGGCCTGACACTCTATTATGCCACTTAGTTGTGCCCAGCTATAAATATATTGAATAGTAATTCAGTTATGAGACCATTTAGTAAAATAATAACACAGTGGCCCTGACATAAAGTACCAATATAAGTACTTGAATCCCAAAACTGACTTCTATAAGACCTAAATGTCACCAGTTTTTAAAAAGTCCACTTCTAAAATCAGCTTTAAAATATTACTAAGCTGCTACAAACATTTTTGTACATGTGGGTCTTTACAAGGATGAATTGAATTGAAAACTATATGTACATTTGGAAAAATAAAATACTATTCTTTTTTTTTTTTTTTTGCTGAGGCATTTGGGGTTAAGTGACTTGCCTAGGGTCACACAGCTAGGAAATGTGTCCGAGACCAGAGTTGAACTCAGGTCCTTTTGACTTCAGGGCTGGTGCTCTATCCGCTGCGCCAACTAGCTGCCCCAGTACTATTCATTTTTAAAAAGAAAGAAAGAAAAGAAATTGGGAAAAGAATGAGAATTCAAAGGAATTATTAAAGAAATAGGAAAAGCATTAATATACATATATATATATTTATATGTAAATATGTATACACATGCACACATATACACAAACATATATATTTTGCTAAGCTTCATTGTCTCTAATGGATTAGTACTTTGCAGATATTTTGAAGGAATAAGTATATGGTTTTACTCCCACTTCTAAGAGTATTACAATTCCTTTACAGACAGCAAAGGAGAAATAGAAAGTCTTTTGGATGAAATCACAGAGCTCCGACGTACCCTTTCTCATCAAAATGATTACATTAGCAGCATAGCAGATCCTTTCAAGAGACGAGGATATTGGTATTTTATGCCATCATCATCATCATCAAAAGTATGAAGTACTCTTGGATAATGGGGCATAAGGGGGTAATGACTCTTCTATGGGAAAGTATGACAAAGTATATGTCTTTTTCCCAAGTATGGTGGTAAATCAGAGAATGACCCACCCCCTCCCAGATAAAAGACCAAAAATTTATTTTTTCTTTTTTTTATTAAATTTTTTATTAAAGCTTTTTATTTGCAAAACATATGTATGGGTAATTCTTTAACACTGACCCTTACAAAACTTTCTGTTACAAATTTTCCCCCCTAGTCCACACCCCTCCCCTAGATGGCAGGAAATCCACTAGATGTTAATTGTGTTAAAATACTTGACAAATTGAATATATGTATACATATTTCCACCCTTCTCATTGTTGTGCAAGAAAAATCATATCTACAAGAAAAAAAAATCAAAGAAAGGAAACACAATGCAAGCAAACATCAATAGAGAGCATAAAAATGTTATGTTGTAGTCCACATTTCACATCCCTCTCTCTGGGGTATATGGCTTTCTTCACTGAACAATTAGAACCGGTTTGAAACATTTCATTGTTGAAGAGAGCCATGTCCATCAGAATTGATCATCATATAGTCTTGTTGTTGCTGTGTATAATGATCTCCTGGTTCTGCTCATTTCACTCGGCATCAGTTCATGCAAGTCTCTCCAGGCCTCTCTGAAATTATCTTGCTGATCGTTTCTTATAGAACAATAATATTCCATAACATTCATATACCATAATTTATTCAGCCATTCTCCAATTGATGGGCATCCATTCAGTTTCCAGTTTCTAGCCACTACAAAAAGGGCTGCCACAAACATTCTTGCACATGTAGGGCCTTTCCTTCCTTTAAGATCTCTTTGGGATATAAGCTCAATAGAAACACTGCTGGGTCAAAGGGTCTGCACAGTTTGATCACTTTTTGAGCATAGTTCCAAATTGCTCTCCAAAATGGTTGGATCCGTTCACAGTTCCAACAATGTGTCAGTGTCTCAGTTTTCCCACATCCCCGCCAACATTCATCATTATCATTTCCTGTCATTTTAGCCAATCTGACAGGTGTGTTGTGGTACCTCAGAGTTGTCTTAATTTGTATTTCTTTGATCAATAGTGATTTGGAGCACCTATTTATATGACTAGAAATAGTTTTAATTTCATCATCTGAAAATTGTCTGTTCATATCTTTTGACCATTTATCAATTGGAGAATAAAGACCAAAAATTTCTATTCAAAAATACAATTATGGGGCCTTGATATTTTAAACGTCTATGGAAAAGAAATGGAAACTTCCCAAAGAAGTTTAATTTTATTAACATTGAAAAGTGTACAGTATGTTTTAACAGTGCTTTTCTCATAGCCCTTTAGAGTAGTATTGTTTTTATGTTCCTCCACTTTCATAGATGTCAATTTTATAACTGTATTTCACTGGGGAAATAAAATGACTTGCTCTCAATCACAAAGCTAGGAGGACTTGGACCCTGTTTTTTTACTTCATATCTAATTTGTTTTTGTTTTGGGATTTGTATTTTTTCTCCCCTTTTGTACCATACTCATTTAAGAAATAAGAATGCTTTTGAGGGGAGGATTTTTTTTTCCTGAGGCAATTGGGGTTAAGTGACTTGCCCAGGGTCACACAGCTAGGAAATATTAAGTGACTGAGGTCAGATTTGAACTCAGGTCTTCCTGACTTCAGGGCTGGTGCTCTATCCACTACACCACCTGGCCCGAGGGGAGGATTTTTTAAATTTAAATATTATTAGCCAATTCATTTCCACAGAATATTCTGAATAAAACTTGACCACTGAATTTTTTAAAATATGTTGCATTCAATCTCAATCTGTGTTTTTGAGGAGTGGTATAGTATTAGCTCCAAGCTAACTGTGTGATCTTGTGTAAGTCACTTCCCTTCAATGAGCCTTATTTCCTCCTTTCATGAAACAGGAGATCGCACTTATTCAGTTTAGAATATACGTTTCTTTAGGGTAAGAACTATTTTTCATTTTATCTTTTCCCCCATGCCTTGGGATTACTAATGTTTTTTGGACTAAATGGAATTATGTAATCTCAGATCTTTTCAAGTTGAAAAACTCTTGTGTTCTAATGTTCCATGTTCTAAGATCTTTCACCTCTTTAACATTCATTTTTTAAGGTTTCTTCAAACTATAACATTCTATAATTTTTAGGTCATTCAGCTTAGGAGGTACTGAGACTAACTGTAGTATTCCTGAAGGTCCTTTATTTTATTCTTAGTTGTATTAATCACACACTAGTATTTTATATTCATTTCCTTCCCTTTGGTGACCATTGGAATTATATTTAATGACACAAAAGCACAACTTTCTACACAAGTTTCTAGAATTAGTGAAATAGAGAAATGAAGATTTTGTTTATAAAAGTGTTATATTGTTAATTGTTTTAGGTTTCTAGTCCCAGGTCTCAGAGTACAAAAGATTCTGGTATTGGCTTAAAATGCACATCTTTCGCCCCACTCCGAAAGGAACATGGCCATGGGAAGCAAATTGAGAGCAAAGATATTGCATCAGGATGTTGGATTTATTCTCCAATTAGAAGTGGACTGCACAAAATTTATTCAAACAAAGGTCAGTTGGATCTCATAAAGGATATTCGATTTCTAACCACTAAGAAAAAGAATTACCTCTCTTTAGCAAAAATGTATAAGTGAAGTAACAGCTAAGGTAAATTTTTAAAAGAGGGAAAATGCTGAGTGCTTTACAAATATTATCTCATTTGATCTTCATAAACAACTCTGTGAAATAGGTAGGTTCTGTTATTATCCCCATTTTACAGCTGAGGAAACTAAATAAAGATATATTAATTTCAAAAGCATAAGCCAAAGTATCTCAGAGATAGTGGGGTGTATTGTAAAGTTCCTGGACTAGGAATCAATTTGAGGTTGCATGACCACATCAGGAATATTTTAGAGGAATTTCCCATTTAGGTATAGGCTGAAGAAATGGCTTGTAGTAAATCTTCACATTCTGGGATTCTGAAATAAGAGATTCGGGGCCTGGCCCTGACATTTCCTAGTGATATGACTGGGCAAGTTATTCATCCAATTTGACCTTCAGTTTCCTTATTTGTGAAATGGGGATGTTCACATTATCTCTCTCCCAAGTTTCTTGTAAGAGAATGTACTTGGTAAGTGTTAAAAGTACTATAGAAATGTCAGTGTTATTACCAATTTGATATTGCAGTAGAACTGTGAGAGCTCCATATGTAAATATATGAAGGAAGGTATATAGCAACTCATCTGGTTCAGTGGAAGGATGCTAGGAACAAAGAATATTCACCTGTATTTTCACCTTTTTCTTACTGTTGTTGTTTGCTTGGGTTTTTTTTCCTTTCTTGTGTTTTTCCCCTTTTGATTTGATTTTTCTTACTTAGCATGACTAACATGGAAATGTTTAAAAGAATTGCACATGTTTTACCTATATTGGATTGCTTGCTGTCTTGGGGAGGTAGGAAAATAGGAAAAGACAGAATCATTTGAAACACAAAGTTTTACAAAGATGAATGTTGAAAACTATCTTTATATGTATTTGGAAAAATAAAATGCCATAACAAAAGAACAACAACAAAAAGAATGTTGACCCAACTGGTTGCCATTCTGTTGTATGTGATCTTTGTCATCTCAGTATCTATTTAATAGAATTTATTTCAAAAAAATTAAAAATTGAATTATTTCTTTTGTATTCATTGTAAGTGCTGAATTTGGAGTTAGGAAGAACTAGGTTCAAATCCTAGGTCAAGGGCAGCTAGGTGGCGCAGTGGATAGAGCACCAGCCCTGAAGTCAGGAGGACCTGAGTTCAAATATGGCCTCAGACACTTAATACTTCCTAGTTGTGTGACTCTGGGCAAGTCACTTAACCTCAATTGCCTCAGCAAAAAGCAAAAAAAAAAAAACCAAACAAAACAACCTAGGTCAGTTATCGTAACCCCAGGAAGTCACTTAACTTTTGTCAAGCCTCAATTTCCTTATCGATAAAATGAAGAGAAAAAATAATAGCTAATATTTAAATAGTGCTTTAAAGTTAGCAGAGTACTTTATATTCTTTCATTCAATCCTTAAAACAATCCTGTGAGACAAGCACTGTTATTTTTTACAGGAACATAACTAAGATTGAAAGGTGTTAAGTGACCATGGTCACATAATTAGTAAGTATTCAAGACAGTGTTTCAAACTCAGATCTGTCCAACTCCAAGCCCACCACTCTGTGCACTGACTAAACCACATTGACTTTATTGCTTACAGGATTATTTTGAAAATCAGCTGTGTTAATGTATGTAAAATGCATAACGCATTAACTTGAAAGCATGATATAAATGTGTATTCTTATTGTAATCATATTGATACTGAAGATGTATATTTAATTGCCTTAACAAATATAGCACCCAGAATAAGGAAGATGATAGTTCTACTTGTTCAGTCCACGTATCCACTACTGTGTTCACCTGTCTGTTCAACACTTTAGAAGGATCACTAACAAGTGGGAGCTTTTTCAAAGAAGTGTAACCAGGATAGTGAGGGGAACTGAAACCATCTAATGAGAACCATATCAAGGAGCTCTGTTTATTTAATCTGAAAAATGGAAAATTTAGAGGATTCATTATTGTAGTCTTAAGGGTAGGCATTCATGAGAAAAAGGGACTAGATTTATTTTAAGTGGCCTTAGAGCACAAGAACTAGTACCAAGGAATAGAAATTACAAGTCAAATTCTAATGCAATATGAGAAAGAACTCGCAAACAATATATAATTATGATGATGACCTTGTAATGTGATATGATGTTTCCTTTAGATCTGCAGTTAGAGGCTATGTCATCACCTATCAGAAATTCTGGAAAAAATTTATGCCTCAAATTGGAGTTGTACTAACTTGACTTTTAAAGGCTTTTTCCACTTCAAGATTTTGTCTTAACTTTTTTAAACTAGAGAGCACAAATCAATGATGTTGATTATCTCATTCTGTTTTTGTTAGTTTGTTTTTTGTTTTTGTTTTTATAAAGGTAAAGGAAATAGAGGAGATAGAAAGGAAAAAAATGAACTGAATGATGAAGTGGACTCTCCATTTGTACCTCCTCCTGGATCTGTTATATATACTGTGTTTCCAGATGGTACACCTGTCCCTCAGGGAACTGTGCTATATGCTCCTCCTCCTCCTGTACCAATCAATGGCAAATCATTTGAGCCTGGAACAGTTATTTATGGCCCCCCTCCTGCTGGAACACACATCATTTATGGACCTCCTCCTCCTCACTTTTCTATCCCACTCATTCCACTGGGAGTCCTTCACTGCAATGTACCTGAACATCATAACTTGGTAAGTTAAAAGGATTGATACAGCTTTTCCTAAACTGTGTTCTTTGAAACCTTGCAATTCTGCAAAACTTCCAGAAAGAAAAAAAAAATTACTGAGGACTGACACACACAGAAAATTCATCACCTTTACTGTATATATTGCTCTTACAAAATATATTTGTTCAATTGATGTAGAAAACAAGCTATAATTCAATGCACTCAATAATACGTAATGTACAACTGGTTGTCAATTTTGGTAGAGAAAATATAAAGTAGGGGCCGCTAGGTGGCACAGTGGATAGAGCACCAGCCCTGAAGTCAGGAGGACCTGAGTTCAAATCTGGTCTCAAACACTTAACATTCCCTAGCTGTGTGACCCTGGGCAAGTCACTTAATCCCAATTGCCTCAGCAAAAAGAAAAAAAAAAAAAAAAGAAGAAAATATAAAGTAGTCACTTTTCATTTGTATTTTGGATTTTATATACATATTTTATTAAATAATTAGTATGCATTTAACTTTGAACAAAAGAACCAAATAGAAAACTACATATATTTGCAAATCTTAACACTTTTTAATTCCTACATATGTTCATAACAATTTATTGCTCCCCTTTATCCTTCTTCTCTTTGTTCATTCTTCTCTGGGTTTCTGTGTACATTTTTTAAAATGTAATGATAGTAGTGTGTAACCTTGTGATTTTGCTTCTTTCACTAAGCATTACTTCATTGTCTTCTCATAGTTCTTATATTTATAATTTTAATGGTACTATAGGATTCTGTTATATGGAAATACATAGTTTATTCAGCTCTTCACCTACTGTTGCATGTTTCAAATAGTTACATGTATTTAGCAGAAATCTTTATTTTTTTAACTGATGATACTTTTAGATATATTTCCAATAATGGGATTATTGAGTTAAATTGGTATTTTAAATTCTTATTATCCTAAGAGATTGACCTCCAAAAACAACATTGTTCTCAATACTTAGTAATAGCAAAAAAAAACCCTAATTATATATTTATATGCATATATGTATATATTCTTTACTTAAAACATAATATTAGAGAAGTCAGAATAAAATTGATCTGGAGCTATCTCTTTTTTAAGCAGCATGGTTATTTCAGCAGCCTTGTTATCTGGTGCTATTGGTAGTAGGCATTTTAAAAATTAATTTTAAAAGAATTGCAGTACAATTAGAACACAAATGCTGCACCATAAACAAGACATGAATTGAAATCTTGACTCTGTTTGACTTTAGGCATTTCATTTCTCTGTGTACCTCAGCTTTCCTTCTCCATAAGATGAGGGGCTGAAGAACTAAATAATTTCTAAAGTCCCTTCTAAAAAGTGGATTTTTTTCAAGGGTTATTTTTATTGGCATTTTATTCAAAGTAAACAGTTCAACCAGAGCATAAAATTTCAGGATTCTTTGCCCTATCCTTACTAAGACCAAAGAGCTAAAAGGACATATGTTCAATATTTTTCTGATTCCCCATAAATTAAGCATTATAGGAATCAGGGTTTAGAACCGAAAAGGAATTTAGAGATCATTTTATATAAGTTCTCATTTTACTAAAATCCAAGGAGGTTAAATGATGTACCTAAGATATGACCAAGATATTACACTTCACCCAACTTTGGAATGGACTGTGTTCTGAAAGCTTGTTTAGAAGTCAGTTATTTGAAACTCAGAAAGTGTTTCCCTGGAAACAGTATTATATGTGGTGGCCAAGTGCTCAAACTATCCCATTCTTGTCAATTTGGCCTATAGTTTTGCTTTGGTAATTCTAGCTACCATTTATAACATGGTTTCTATGGAAACATGGGTTCCAAGTTCTGCCTTAGAACTTGAGGTGCAGAAACACCTTTCCCTTTCATTACTGTGCCACCATCTGAAAAAGGCCCCTCCCCCAACATCACAGTATAATCCCGGCCCCCATGCAACAACAAAGGAGTACAGTGTCATTTTTTCACTTTGTGATGAAGAGTGAGTCTGGGGTCCCTATCTGAGGTATTGTGGGAAGGAAATCTCTGGCTAAGGAGCCATGAGGAGAAAGGGAAAAGTCATCTGCCAGGTCAAAGTAAAACAGGAGCATCCCAGCAGGACACAGCAAGGAGGAAGTCCCTCACAACATTGCAACAGACAGAGAATTCCCTTCCCCTGTGGCCACCAAACCAAGGTAAAAAAAATTATAAATCAGATGATATATCTATATTTGCTTATATATTTGGAAAGAATGACATTGGTGACAAAATACAAGAATATATCTTCAGTAATATTATTCTGCAGTTTTCTAATATTCTATATCATTTTTTTCTTTTTGATAAACAAGTGAGTGACTAAAAATCTAAATTTACTAATTATGAAGAAAAACATTCAAATAGAAAACCATATAAATTCACAAATTTTAAATTAATATGTAGTATATGTTGACTCATAAAATAACAAAAAACTTTACAGCCATGTCCTTTTTTGTTCATTTTCTCCTATATACTTTTCTAAGTTTTGTTGATGTTTTTAAATACTGTTTATATATTGACTTCCTATTTTGTTCTATATCACATCATATAACTTCTTGTTTTTCTTTGTATTTTTCATATTTACATTTTCATGGAACAGTAATAATTCTATTGTATTCATATACAAGTTTATTAAATTGTCTCCCAATTATTGGATATGATACATTTGTTTACACTTTTTTTAATAACACAAAGATACTTTTAGTATTTTGTGCAAATGTGTTCCACATGTTTATAGTACAATTACAAATAAAACCCTATAATTTTCTTTGTATTATGTATTTTATGCCTTTTGCCAGTCATTTTTTTTTGTTTCAACCTATGATTTATTGCATCACTCCCTCTGCAAATGTAGATCAGTAACTGCACTGCTACTTAATAATCATAGAAGTCAGGGTACTAAAAGGTTAAATGACTTGTCCAGGGTCACACAGTCCAGGCAGTACTTAGTACCCAAGTATTCCTCATTCTAAGGCTGGCCCGTTAGCCATTGTTATACCACACTAACATTTTGATTAAAAAGTAAAAAATCCAAATAATCTACCATTTTTAAAATTTATACCAGAAGAAAAAACAGGACTGTATTGACAAAGAACATTGATTGCAGGCTGAACATAAATTTTCTGCCACATAGACTTAATGTTCAAACTAACAAAATTGGTTATAGGCACTGAAGGAGAAAAAAATTCTTACTTTTTTTTGTTGTTGTTTAATTGTTGCATTTTTCTTTGTTTAGGAAAATGAGATTTCTAGGCTGGAAGACATTGTACACCATGTCAAAATTAAGAGACAGGAAGACAAAGCAGCAAGGCAGCAGGCCAGGAGAGAAATGGAAGAACTTCATCAAAATATTAAAGAGCTTTTGCATGAGAGAAAAGACTTAGAAGAAGAAATGGCAGAAATACATAGGAATCTTCAGAAATATAGCAAACGAAAGTAAGAACATGCAGTTAAAGAGTCAATGTGAGTTTGCAAGAGCACTGATCTTCCCAGATGACCTAGGTCTAATTCCTAGCCCTGCCTCATATAAACTGTAACAGTGAGCAAATCCTTTCCTTTTTTGAGGTTTAGATTCCTCATCTATAAAATAAAAATAATAATAATAATGGTCCCTGCTCTACTTAATTCACAGGGTAGCTATGAGATTCAAAGGAGATTATGTATATCATATTCATGCTTCAAGAGTTCATAATTTCATCAGTGTGGGTACTTCTTTCACTGATTTAAATCACAGTTCCCAGTACCTCAGTAGATGGCTTTTCCCGAGTCACTATGGCTAAAAATAATTTATTACCTAGTAACTATCCTTCTGAAATAAATCGTCTTCCCAGTTTGCTAGACTGGTCTTCAGACAACCATTGCCAGACTCAACACTCAAAGCTCTTTCTGCTTAGTAGAATCTCCTGCCAGAACTTCCACTCCACTGAGCAGCCTCCATGGTATAGTATGACACTATACAGAATGTTTGTTGAGCATACCACTTGAGCAGGAGTTTGAATAAAGTGCTATATACATTAAAACTATTTACTAATAGTTATTATGATGAGCAGAAACTATTTTAGCTAATTAAGGGGGAATGCATTTTTGTAATGTCATTTTAAAGTCCAGTCATTATTGGTTTAGTTTATTAAAATGGTGTGTACCCTATTGGCCAATAATCTCCTGTTGGGAGAGAAACCTCTTTTGGTAGTTATCTAAAAGTCATGAGATCATAGGAAACAATGATTTATTGTCATGGAGGAGACCTTCTAGATCATCCAATCTAATCCCCCAATTTTATATGTAATAAAAATGAGGCCCAGAGAAGAGAAGTAAATGTGTATGCTTAAGTTTCAGGGAATGTCTAGAGCTCAAAATAAATTGTTATTGTTTTTGTCAATTCCCCACTTCTCAAGCCCCACCTGTTCTGAGAACCATTTTTTGTCAACACCCCTGGTTTTTAAGATGAGAACTAATTCAGATATAAATTCAAATTGCCTCTGTGTCTTAAGTTTATAAGTTCAAAAGAAGTTCTTTTTTCTTAATATCATTCATATCTGGATGTATCAGATTTATCATCATTTAACAAAATCTTCCCCATAACAAAAAATAAACCATTGAGCAAAACCAACTGACAGATTGACTGCATCTGACAGTATACTACATACTTTATTCATAGTCCCCCACCACTCTAGTGAAATTGGAGGCTTATTAATTCAATTTATATGAGGACCAACATTGAAATTATAATCATTCAACATTGTTTCCTTTTAAATTACTCTTGTGATTATATATATTTTCCTAATTCTATTTACTTACACTCTGCATCAGTTTATATTCCTGTTTTCTATATTCTTCATAGTCATCCTTTCCTACAGTGCAGTAATATTCCATTTTATTCATGTACTACAGTTTGTTGAGTCCTCTAATTGAAAAATACCCACTTTGTTTTTGGTTCTTTGTGAAAAGAATATAAAAAATAGTGCTCTGAAAATTTTATGGGATTTTTCAGTCTGTGACCTCCTTAGGAATTTCTGTGGATCAAAAGATATGAGCAGTTTATGATTTCTCTCATGTAATTCCAAATGGTTTTCCAGAATGTTTGTATGAATTCACAACTTGACCAAGAATGTATTAGTGGGTCTATCTTCCCACATTCTCTTCAGTATTTACTATTTCAGTTCTTTTTTACCATATTTGTCAGTTTATAAGATAGAGATGAAACCTCAGAGTTGTATTCATAATTTCTTTTATTCATGAATTGGAGCAGTCTTTTGAAATTCTTCTTTTGGAAGCTATTCATGTCCTTTGACTGTCTTTAAAGAATGGAGCTTGGTATTTGTGTTATTCCCTTTATCTCTGGGATATTAGACCTCTAACAGAAATATTTAGAGGCAGCAAGGTACATAATGGATAGTGTTGGCTGTGGAATTAGGAGTTCCTGAGTTCAAATCTAGCCTCAGACATTTGACATACCCAGGGTCAAACAGCTAGTACAAATAACTTAACCCTGATTGCCTCATTCCTCAACTTCCCCAAAATATTTATGTTTAAAAAAAGGGGCGGAATATTTTAGGTGTATTTTTCATTTGATAGTTTTCTTATCTCAAATGCATTAATTCTGGGTGTACAAAAGCTTTTCATGTAATCCAAATTATCTGATTTTTTGTGATCATCTCTACTCTGTTTGATTAAGAATTCTCCTCTTAGCTGCAGTTGTGAAAGAGTTTTTTCTATTTACCACATTTATTTTTCTATGATGTCACCTTCTACATTTAGGTAACATATGCCATATAGTATAAGGTAGTGGTCTAAACCTATTTTTACCAAACTCTTTAATTTTTCCAGCAGTTCTTATTAAATAAGAGGGCCCTTTCCTAAATATATTTTGTGCATAAGTGTATTGAACACAAAACTACTAGATTTAGTTGTTTCTGATTCTGACTTTTTTCATCTGTTCTAATGGTCTTATTTTTTTTAACTTGTACTACTTACTTTTAATGGTTAATGCTCTATACTTTAATTTCTTGAAGTATCATTCTCCCTTTATTCCTACTCTTTAAAAAATTTTCTTGATATGCTAGACTTTTTTCTTTTTAATAAAGTTTGCTTTGTTTTGTCTATTTTTTAAAGTAATTATTGTTATGATGCTGTTTGTAACTTGATTTAACTATTATTGTCTTTTACAGCATATTAGAGAAGCCCAACCATGAACAGTGACTATCCTTCCAATTATTTGTCTTTATTTATTTCTTTCTTTTGAGGGATTTCATGGAAGGACGTGGTGACAGTCTGATTAATGAAATAGAAATAAATACATCATCCAAACATCACAACCAAATGATAGATGAAATTGGATGCATTGAGTCAACTCTTCTAAAACGTCGGGCAGAGCTCAGAGAAGCAGATCGACTCCTAGCTGAGGCTGAAACAGAACTTTCAAGCACAAAAGAGAAAGTATGTCCTTGCTTTACTTCTTGTGCTGGGGCAGCTTAAACCAAAAAATTCATAGCTATAGACTAGGCATTTTGAGAATTCCAAAAGTTGATTTGTTGCTTCATTTCTTTTACTATCCTTTGGTTAGGTTACATATGACTAATAATGGAACTGAAGACATTTTGGTCCACAATTTACTGAATGTTCATGTTCATTATCATCATTCTCATTTTTATGTAAGGCATATAGTGGAAGCAATTTGTCAGAAGTCAAAAATTTAACTTTAAAAAATTCTGACTCTTCATAGTAGAATTATGAACTTTGATCTAGAAGGGACCTTTGAGTCTGTCTAACACAAACCCCTCAGTTTTATAGATGATGAAACTCAGATTTAAAGGAGGAAAGTGACTTGTCCTGGCTGCAGTTAGCAAAAGCTATAAGAAAAAATGGGGGCAAAGAATTTGTATATGTGTGAAAATGGAATCCTGATATGTTACCTATGTATCTTTCAGAAGCTTTGAGCCATCACTAAAACATACCTGATTTGATGTATCACAAAATATACCCTTTTTTGTGATAGAGATCAGGATTTTCTAGCATTAAAAGTACATGCATTTATTAAAAACAAATCTCTCCTTAAGTAATCTCATAATATATATTCTTAAAGGATATGCCAACATAGCATAAGTTCTAACAAATCTTGCCCAAGCTGGAAAGGCATAAAGACCAGAAATGTATTGTGTGGCTTTTACACAAAGGGCTAGCCTCAGAATAAAGAGGCTCATTGCAAGAGGGTTGGTCACTGGCTAATGAATTTTTGGCCCCAGCAACTTATAAGATCATCATAAAATATGATGATATCATGATGTTTTTTATTGGGAAAAGCCCTTCTAATAATGAAGTCATGGATTTTAAAAACTGTTTTAAGAAATCACATTAAAGAGTTTTCCTTGCTGTTCTCTCTTTGCATGTTGTGCCCAACAAGGGTTTTTATCCACCTTTTTTACACTTCATTCTGCCTCTCCTCTGAAAGAATTAAAATGTGACCATTCAGCTTGTTTATTCCCCATATAGCCAATGAGCAGCAGAGCATAATAGAAAGATTCCACACTCATAATCAAAGGACTTGAATTCAAATGTTCTGTTGGTTGCTCCTTATCTGATTTTGAGTGTAAAGTGAGGATTTGAACTAAGAAATCTTGAACGGCCTTTGCAGTGGTAACTCTTCTAAATTTTAATCTAATTCAGTCAAAGCACCACTCAGCATTTATTAAGCACTTAGTCTGTAGTTAGCACTATGCTGAATCTTGGGGATGGATACAAAAAAAGGTAGAAACATAGTGTGTGCTCCCAGGGAGCTTAAGGGGACATGGTATAAAAATAACTATGTGCATTCAAGATATATGCAGTATAAATAGAAGATAATCTTAGATGAAAGGGATTTGAGATGAGTTTTGAAGGAAGTCAGAGAAACTAAGAGTTAAAGGTGATAAGAAAACATATTCCAAGCATGGGGAGAAAGCCAGTTCAATTGCATAGAAGAGGATGCATCTTGTATGAAAAAACCTAAGAGATTGATTTCTGTTGGTAAAATCCAGTTTTACTTGAGCCTGTTCAGTGTTAGTTTTCTTGTCTGTACTTTCAGAACTCTTAAGTTCAGTTGTGATATTGCTACTAATAGCCTTACATTAAAAGTTACAGATTTCAAAGGAAAGTAATTGTAGTTGTTATCTTTAAAGATTCTTACTTCACTTGCTGTAAATGCCTTTCATATTTTGGTCAGGAACCCAACTGACAGAACTACTCTTTCATCTGTTTATACATTAGGAATAAATAGCTGTAGTATAATGGAAAACCATAGGATTTAAAGTCAAAAGATCCTACTCTGACATTAAATGTCCTTTAAATAATTTAATAAAATAATGGATCTAAAACTAAAACAGACTTTGACTTCATCTAATCTAACCCTCTCATTTAACAGAAAAAGAAACAGACTCCTGAAGCTTCATTGTCTTGCCATGATGACACAGGTTCTCTTAAGTGTGGCCAGTTCCTCCTGTCATTTACTGAGTAATAATTAAATTGTTCTTAAAGCAACAAATTTTGGAAGGAGGCAGTATGGAAAGTATGCTGGATCTAGAATCAGAGAGCCTGGGCTGTAATCCCAATTCTGCCACTAGTTACTACCTGTATGGTCTTAGTCAAGTCATATTCAGATTCCTTGAGGTCTTTGTCAAATGAGAAGATTGAATGAGCTGATCTAAAATGCTATTCAGCTGTAATTCTATGAATCTAAAGTCTTAATTCTACTACCTACTAATATAAGCAAATCATTCACATTGCTGAGCTTCCATTTTTTTCCTCTGTAAAATGGGATTAGGGATACTAGTTGGAATCCTCCCTTGTTGGGATTGATTGTTATAAGGCTGAAATAAGATAATATATGAGAAAGCATTTTCTAACCATAAAAACTGTTTTAGAAACAGTTCTTCTAGGAGCTGAAAAAAAAAAACACAAAGATGAACAAAACACTGGCTTTCCTGTCTATCATGGAGATTGCCAGCCAGTAAAAGAGGGTCAGTAGACAGCTAAATGGCAATGTGGATAGAGTGCCAGGCCTGCAATCAAGAAGATTCATCTTCTTGAGTTTAAATCTGGCCTCAGACACTTATTGCTTGTGAACGTGGGCTTGTCATTTGTATTTAATTGCCTCAGTTACCTCACCTGTAAAATGAGCCAGAGAAGGAAATGGCAAGCCACTCCAGTATATGTGCCAAAAAAAAGGGGGG
>JAJPUD010009714.1:56620-71229 GCA_023553655.1 Myrmecobius fasciatus | reverse complement strand
GATGGACATGGTTCTCTTCAACAATGATGTGATTCAAAACAGTTCCAGCGATGAAGATTGTCATATACATACAGAGAGAGGCCTGTGGGAACTGGGTGTGAACGACAACACAGCATTTTAATGCTTTCTGTGAATGTTTCCATGCATTTTGTTTTCCTTCTTAGGTTGTTTTTTTTTTCTTCTTCTCTTTCTAGATCTGGTGTTTCTTGTGCAGTAAGATAACTGTATAGATATGTATACATGTATTGTATTTGTCATATAATTTATCCTATTTAGCTTTTACTAGATTACTTGTGTTTTGGGGGGGGGGTGGGGGGGAGGGGGGGAAAAGCTTGGGGAAAAAAAGTTTTTGCAAAGGTCAAAAAAAAAGTTAATGATCAAAAGACTTGGTAGCAATTGAGGCAAAGAATCTCCTCTTTTGCCTAGTCCAAATAAATCTAAATAAATAAATGACTCTGAGAGGGGAAGATCCTCAGGGTTTCTGGCTAACATAGAAATTTCTGCTATTCATATATATATTTTTCCCTGAGGCAATTGGAGTTAAATGACTTGCCCAGGGTCACACAGCTAGGAAGTGTTTAGTGTCTGAGGCCAGATTTGAACTTAGGTCCTCCAGACGTCAGGGCTGGTGCACTATCCACTGCACCACCTAGCTGCCCCTGCTATTTATATTCAATCTGAATCAATCAGGACCCAAACAAGCACCAAATGGCATTTGACCTCATAGCTAGTAAGTTTCTCATTTTGTTCATGGGTTTATATTTCTTTTTTTATTAATACTTTTTTATTTGCAAAACATATGTATGGGTAATTCTTCAACATTAACCCTTACAAAGCTTTCTGTTACAAATTTTTCCCCCATACTCCCCACCCCTCCCCTAGATGGTAGGATATCCACTACATGTTAATTATGTTAAAATACTTGACAAATAGAATATATGTATACTTATTTCCACACATCATTTTTGTGCAGTAGAAATCATATCTACAAGAAAGAATAATCAGATAAAGGTAATACAATGCAAGCAAACATCAGTAGAGACCATGAAAATGATATGTTGTGGTCCACATTTCACATGCCTCTCTCTGGGTGTATATGGCTTTCTTCACTGAACATCTGGAACTGGTTTGAAGCATTTCATTGTTGAAGAGAGTCATGTTCATCAGAATTGATCATCATATAGTATTGTTGTTGCCGTGAATAATGATCTGCTGGTTCTGCTCACTTCACTCAGCATCAGTTCATGCAAGTCTCTCCAGGACTCTCTGAAATCGTCCTGCTGGTAGTTTCTTACAGAACAATATTATTCCATAATAGTCATATACCATAATTTATTCAGCCACTCTCCAATTGATTCAGTTTCCAGTTTCTTGCCACTACAAAATGAGCTGCCACAAACATTCTTGCACATGTGGGGCCCTTTCCTTCTTTTAAGATCTCTTTGGAATATAAGCCATGGGTTTATATTTCTTGAGATAAACAATGCTGAGTTACTTGTTCAGGGTTACAGAGCTAAAGAATGTGGCTAGATTTGAATTATGGAAGTTGAGTCTTCTTGACTGCAGTCTTGACACTCTATCCACTGCATGACCTAATTATCCCCAATATAAACACTATTATTACTAATAAATAATTATTTTAAATATTTCAAATAATAAGTAGTAAATGCTATTATTATAAGTAATATTATTTAAGCAGATCTGTGATTATAACCATAGCCACAGCTAGTCATTTCATAAGATTTAATATGAGATCTTTATAGAAAGTATCGCCTTTTGTCTATGTTGATCAACACATGGCTCTTAATTATCACTATGACTTGGAATTATAGCTTTTATTGGGGGTATTTAGGCATCCTCTCACTTTGAATTCATTAAATTATATAATCATCATAATCTTCTCAGAAGATTTGAGTATAATTTTATCCATCTACCTCTCCTAATGATTGAAACTGCATATTTCCCATGAGTATCTTTGGTTCTTATTCACTTCTTATTATTCTCGTTTTTATGATGCTGATATATGTACAATTTTATTGGGAGCTATTTCAGTTAGAGGTTACTGGGATGTTTGTGTGCTTGAAGATATTTTCAAGCCTTGGTAATTCAAATTTCCATGTGATATATTAAGACAATAAGCCAGTGCTTGACATCCTAGGAAAGAGAAATTTATACATCTGATTGAGAGGACAATGGCTCTATGTAGAGATGTGCTAAGTTTGGCAACATGGAATAGCTACAGCCCATGTTGTGACATTCCTTTAAGAAGAATGAACATTTCTACAATTTATTGACCTTCCTTTTCCTCTGATTTTTCCTGTTGTGTTGTCCCTTTCTCTTCTCTATTCTCTATGAAAAGATGAAACTAACCTCCTGAAAGTCAAGCACTGGTCTCCAGATGTTTAAATACAAAATAATCTGAGAATAGGATTATTTATATGAATTTTCATGGCAATTTTGTAGTTTTAGTTTGGATTATCTGAATATTTTAAACAGCTAAGTAGTACGACACTGCATCAGAATCAGGGAAATTGTTCAAATTTGATTATCTAGCCTTAAACTCTCACTTGCTGTGGGACTTTGGAGAAATCACATAACCTCCATCTTCCTCAGTTTCATCACTTTAAAAGAGGAATAATAATAGCATACACTTACTAAGGTAATTATGAGGATAAAATGAGCCATTCTGAGGGAAAGACAGGAGTCAGCATGAACTATATAAATCAAGTATTACTTAAAGATCATCTATGTCAGTTCCTCAGTTTAGAGTACTGGGTCTGGAATCAGGAAAATCTAAGTTCAAATTCAGGCTTAGACATTTTCTAGCTATGTGACTCTGGGCAATTCACTTAACTTTTATGTGTCTCAGTGAGGGCAATTATAAAATAATTAATTATTATAATTATGTAATTATAATATATGAATATATTATAATTATATAATTCTAATAGTAGAATCTACTTCGTAGAATCTACTTCGCAGGTTTGTTGTGAGGATCAAATTAGATAACATTTGTGAAGTACTTAGCATAGTGCCTATCTATAGTAGGTTCCAATTAAATATGTATTCCCTTCTTTTCCCTTCTCATAAGAAATTGAAGCCAAAGTGTGTGTGTATGTGTGTGTGTGTGTGTGTGTGTGTGTATGTGTGTGTTTGTGTGTGTGTATTAGAAGGGGAGTTAAGTGACTTACTTGGGGTAATACAGGTATTAAATTATAGAAGCAGAATTTGAATGCTGTTTTACTGATTCCAGAGCCAATATTCTTTCTATTATACCTATTCCCCAACAGTCAGATTGGATAGCAGGAAACATGGTGTTTATTTTATTTTTGGTTTCCCTTAAGCACAGTAGTTGAATGAACCTTCAATCTTTAGTTCCAAGTGGTATACATCCTTCTAATGATGAGTCTTCTTAGAGGAATATTTTTGGGTTCTCAAATAGTGGAGAATTAAAATATTTGTGTTTTTAGGACTATCATAGATCATCAGATTTAATTCTGGAGGCCACTGAGAGCATATATTCTTACCTTATAAATTTCAGGTAATAAAATAGACTCAGATAGTTGAAGTAAATTATAGATGATCAAAATAAGTTCTATTGAGTAATTTCAGATATCATATTGCAATACAAATATAATCAGATCATGATAGGATATGTATTGGGGATGTCACAGTCCCACAAAGATGCACCTATTGTGTACAAGCTTATGAGTAAGGATAAACCAACTTGCATTTTACAAGATCTGGTACAGAATAATGTATTTAAGATCCTTTAGATAATGATGCTGCTAAATCTAATAATTATAGAGATAATATGTCAATTAAAAGGTCAATAGGCAATGCACACGCTGATTTTTCAGTTTTTTAATAGATCTCTTCATATCTTTATTTCTGAAAGTATAGATGATTGGATTCAAAAGGGGGGTAAAAATAGTGTAAAACACAGAAAGTGTCTTATCTATTGAGATACTACTGAAGGGCCATACATAAATGAAGATACATGGTCCAAAGAAAAGAACTACCACTGTAATGTGTGCAGACAGTGTGGACAAAGCCTTGGAGGACCAACTAGAGGAATGAAGTCTCACAGTGACTAATATGATGCTATAGGAGATGAGCAGGAGGATGAAGCAAATCAGGGAGAGTAATCCACTGTCTGCAATGACCAAGAGTTCTAGGACATAAGTATCAAGGCAGGCGAGCTTGATCACCCGAGGAAGGTCACAAAAAAAATTGTCCACAACATTAGGACCACAGAAGGGCAAGGTCACTGTAAAAATCATTTGGCTCATGGTATGCACAAAACCAGTTGTCCAGGAGAGCAGCACAAGCCCAAAGCAGGTACGATGATTCATGATGGTTGCATAACGGAGAGGTTTACATATGGCTACGTATCTATCAATTGCCATTGCAACAAGTAGCATCATTTCACTGCCACCAAAGAGGTGAAGGAAAAACATCTGGGCCAGGCAGCCCTGGTAAGAGATGGCTTTGTGCTTACTGGCTAAGCTATGGATCATTTTAGGGGTGGCAAAAGAGGCCAAGGACATATCAATGAGGGAGAGATTGGCCAGTAAGAAGTACATGGGAGAATGAAGATGAGGTTCAAAGGTGACTGTAAGGATGATAATCAGGTTACCAAACATAGTGGCCATGTAGACAATGGCAAAAAATATGAAAAAGAAAATCTGCAACTCACGAGACTCAGTGAGTCCCAGCAAAATGAATTCTGTTACCATTGAGAGATTTCCCTGTTCCATTGATTCAGTTCTTCACTTCTGAATTGACCTGTAAGGGAGATAATTAGAAAGGAAACATTTTTCTATAGATAAAAGTTAACACTCAAATTTTAAATGAGAAAGTAAAAATTTTTAATTATACATTTCAACAATTATAATTAAGTATAATTAATTATACATTTAAACAAGATGGATTCCAAATCTACTGGTATCTGAATACTCCAAAATTTGTGTTATTTATATTTAGGCATCAAAATACTTGACTTTATAGAAAGTAGAAATTGTCATTAATTACTCAGCTGATCTAGATGAGGTATATCTATCCTGCTATACCAATTTCACTGAAGCCCTACATTTGTAACTTGAAGGAAGACTTTGACATGGGAATTAAACTATGATGAGTCATAGAACCTGCCAATTTAAATTCCAAGAGGTTTATCACTAGAGGTTTGGCTGGTAAATACCTGCTAATGATTATTTCATTATTATTGTTGGCCACAAGTACTCAGAAAGCCTTCTTTTAAACTATGAATAACATCACTGACTCTCCAAGTTTTTTTTAATATACATAATGCACTTTAAGTTTAGTCTGCATCACAAATCTTCCCCATAATTTTCGTAATTCCAAACAATCAACAAAATAGTAATCCAAACCCTTATTTACAAAATGTGTCAATTTCTGAGATGTAGATGCTCACACTGAAAATTTTGCAACTGGCTCTCACAAGTCTATATGACTTGGTTCCAGCACACCCTTAACTGTCGTCTAAATTTATGGAGAGAACACTATAACTGAAGAATCCATAGTTCTGAAGCATTCAAGCATCACACAACACTAAAAAAAAATCAAACACAAATACATCTGGGATTTTATTAGTGTAGAAAATTCTTGGTGAGGAACTTCCTTATTTGCAACTTCGTCTTAAAGATATTTCTGGGGCACTGATAAGTGAAGTGACTCTAGTTCCATAAACAATGTATTGCTGAAAAGAATCTTGAACTCATCTGTCCCATATTACACTTCATCTTTCATCAGAGATCATAAATTGTAGAATTATTAAAGATAATTTCCTAAAGAAATATGACTCTTTCTTTGTCACCATACATATAATGATGGGAAAGTGGGTTTCTTCAAAGAGCAGCACTTTTTTCTATTGCAGTTCCAAAGCTAATTATAGGAACATGGCTATTTCTAAATCAGTGTTATTAATTTCCTCTTGAAAAAATAATTGTCAATGATAGCTGTAACATAGATGAATCATTGACATTAATTTTAAAAAGGAGAGATAGAAAAGGATGAAGATCTGATTTTTGAAGAGATCAACATATAGGTTGTTCTATGTGATTGTTACATTATTGAGATTCATAATAATATTATGAAGGAAGAAATTAGTCAGAATACCATTTCTGTATTTTTCTAGTCTTACAACATTTGTAATACTGAAAGTCTGGAAGAATCCTTGAACAATACAATATGAATCATTCTCCCTGACTTTATTAAGAAACTTTTAATGAATTTAAGGAACTGCATATTGAATCAATAAATTTAAGGGTTAAATTAGGACATCTTTTACAGATAAGTGCTCAATAAATATTTATTGAATTAAATTGAATTTATTTTTAAGAGCATCTACATGATAAAGAACTTGAGAAAAATCAACATTCCAGAAGTTAGCTATTATCACTAGTCAACTACCATTACACAACAATTATCCATGACTGTCTTGATCAAATACTCATTTTAATGAGAAAAATCTAAATATATTTTAGTATTTAATAATCAATGCAAGTCATTTTTGTCTGCAATCTTGAAGAGTGAGATAGAATTAGAAGAGAAATTGACTCTTTAATGGCTATCAATGGAGTTAAGAATCATATATGGTAAAGCAGGTACTAGAACACTGGTTGCTTGGGTTGTTGCCCTGATTCTGCCCATAATTCAGTGTATATTCAAGAACAAGTCACTTCATTTATTAGGTGCTCAGCTTTTTTCAAATATCAGATAAACAAGTGGAATTAATGCTCTCCAAGGTCCCCAATATAAGTCTATTATTGGAAATGCCTTCTCTACCATCTCTCTTCGATCTCCCATTGATTTTTCCATACTTCTCTCCCTTCTGTGCACTGAATGACTTTGCAACAAAGCACTACTATTTTTAAATTACTTTGTGACCAGCACAAAGGATAATATTAGTTCTTCAGACATATAAGCCAAACTGAGTACATAATGATCTCAGGTATATACCACTTACTGAAAACCAAGTTCACCAACAATAAACAGACCAAGAACATAAACTCTCTTTTTTAAAATGAGATTTTCAACCATAAAATTGTCTCTAGAGCTTCTACCTTACCATTCTTCTTAATTTACAAGTGTTTATCAGATGCTGAAAGCTGAACTCAACAACTCTCCCATAAAGGAATATGGATAGCAAACAGTCATACAATCCTACAATTAAGAGCTAAAAGAGCTGTGAGATATCCCAAAAGATATGTTAATGTCATAAAGGTGATAAATTTCAGGAGCGGGGTGTGGCAGTCAGAGGACTTGGGTCCTCTGTCCTATCATTTATCACATGTGTCCTTGGATAAGTCATACCACTTTTACATATATTTGTTTCTTCATGTGTAAAGTGAGAGGGTTTAGATTGCAGGATTCCTAAACTCTCTTCCAGCTACAAAGCTATAATGCAAATTCAGGGATCTGTTCAATTTTTCATGCTTTATTTCATATATTCTCACTCCTAAGCTATTGAATTTATTGAATTTGAAAAATCCCATAGAAAGAAATATTTAGTATGTATCAAATTCAGAATAGAAGAATATGGCTTCACTTTGAATATATTGCCTTTCTATTACTTGCACCTATTTTCTTAATTTACTGATTCTTTTGAATCTAATGCATGAGAGAATCTGGACATTTTGGCAATATATTGAAACTGATTTTCAGAATGAAAATAAACTTTTCCTTTTTTTATCCTTAAGACTATTTTAGTCCTGAAGTATATCTACCATGACATATATATATACACACATGTAATTTTCCTTTCTTTGCTAGATCATACCTGTGGCTGCTTCCACAATGCTGTCCTTATATACTGTGACGATCCTTGTTGTCTTCTGAGAATCAATATTTCTCCAAATTTAATAATTCATACTTGACAAACAGGTAAAATCTATAGCTGTATTCACTGTTGTTTTGTTATTCTCACCATCTGTCATGCATCATTTTAAGGTTGTACATCTCACCTACTGAAACAGAAGGAGAGTTTAAGGAAAAAGAACTTTGAGGGATCATGAAAGATCTCTCTTTTATGTCTATATTTCTGTAAGTATATACGATTCTATTCATAAGCAGCTCAGGTAGAAAATATAAAGATGGCTCTATTCATTGGGATATTTCTAAGATATTTAACTTCAGTAATACAGTGATAATATCCCCACTACTCATTTTGTATTATTATTTTTTTCTTAAGTAAAAGCTATTTGTTTAGTTCATGACCCAAATGTAATACACTGGAGATCAAGTAGGTATAACCAGTGAATAAATTGCAATGGGGATTGTTATAAGAAGTTAGCTTGGTTTCACAGGGATTTTAAAAATGCTTTGCCCATTGAATGTGTTATTGACTTTTGTTTAAATTGAAGGCCAACAGGCCTAAAGAACTTCTGTAGTATTATCAATAAATAAATAAACATTTATTAAGTGTCAGCTATATGTCAGTCCCTGTACTAATTCCCCTGAGCAATGTCATTGGATAGATGATATTTTATTTTTTACTGTGGCAATTGGGGTTAAGTGACTTGCCTAGAGTCACACAGCTAAGAAGTTTTAAATGTCTGAGGCTAGTTTTGAGTTTAGGTCCTCCTAACTTCAGGGCTGGTACTCTAGGCACTGCACTAACTAGCTGTCCCATGATATCTTTCTTTTAAAATAGAACCGGCTACTCTACAGAAAAGTAATCAATCATCTTGAGTAATCCATAATAGATTATATAGCAGTAGAGTAGAGGCTAATATAAGAAAGTAAATGATTAAATAAGGATGTAAGCCACTGTTGAATATAAGTTCCTTGTGGTCAAGGGCTTTTTAGGGAGTCTTTGCATTCCCACATTCATTAATATAGTACCAATATATAGTAGATAAAAGGGGCTTTATAAATTCTTGCTGAATGAATGAAACTTAGCTCATATTTGACTTACAGACTTGACTTACAGATTTAACTTAGACATATTTGACAGACAGATGTTTGATTATTATTTATTCCTCTTCATTTTACTACCTTTTGGAAGATACATAAACCAGTTAGATGGTTGCTGTCTTTCATTCTCAAAGAGGAACAAAATTACATCAGCATGTTAGAGTAAAATTAGTGTGTCTAACTGTGGCTGATCAGTACAAGCTTGGAATGCTCTATCACAGGTCAGACACAAATAGTTCATATGAATATCTGATGTGAATTCTCTAACTTTGTGCATTTCCTATTTCTTCCTGCAATTCTGCTTTGTTCAGAGTGTAGTACCTTCTCTGATAAGGGTATGTCATGCTGGGCAGTCCTGTGCCAGTATCTTCCATGTCATACAATCAATTCTAAAATGTTTAACAGAGAGTGACTTTATATCACTTTTTCTAACCCCTTTGTAAATACTGTCACCATGTGAGTTCTCCATAAAATAGTCATTTTGGCAAATGTATATTTGACATTAGAATAATGTGGCCAACCCAATCAGTAAGTACACTGAAAGGACGTCCTTGATTTCTTAGTACCCAAAGACTACCTGAGCAAAGTGCATGATAAGAAAGTAATTCTTGTCCAGATGACATGTTGCTACTGATAGTCCAGTCTTTATGTTGAGTTTCAATATCATTTTTTCCCTGGAAACTAGGTGACAACACCTTAAGAATAAAGGCTGAAAAATAGTAATAGCTCCTATTTTGACCAACTAGCATGTGATCTTATCTTCCCCTGAAGTTACTTATTTGCAGATATGTTACTTGTTGCCAATTCATAAGGGCTCTAGAAGTAAGTTTTGAGCAGTTAATTATGGAGAAGAAATAGAAATGTTTTGAACAAAACTATGCAGCTAATTATGTCTCTGAAGACATGATTTCATATGGGGGATGAACAAGCTGTTTGGATGGTTGTTGTACTTCATTCTCTAATGGTCCATATGAAATTTTGGGTGAATTCTTTAATTTGTTATACCTTTATCTTTCCCCCCTGTGTTTTGTAAAATTCTGATTTACATTCACATTCTAGTTAAGGTTACTGAAACTGATGCTCTGAGCTTTGTATACGGATGATCATGCACTCTTAGTGGAATTAAAAACTGTAGATAGGTATCTCTACATCATTTTCCCCTGTCTTTTTTTTATTAAAGCTTTATATTATATTATGTTATGCTATGTTATGTTATATTATGTTGTTATGTTATAATTACTATATTACATTATGTCATGTCATGTCATGTCATGTCACATCACGCTGTCACATCATGTCACGTCACATTATATTATATTATATTATATTATATTATATTATATTATATTATATTATATTATATTATATTATATTATATGCATAGATAATTTTCAACATTCACCCTTGCAAATCCTTGTGTTCCATATTTTCCCTCCCTTCCTCTCTCCCCTTCTCCAGATGCCAAGTAATCCAATATGTTAAACATGTGCAATTCTTCTACACATATTTCCACAATTATCATCTTCATCATTATTAATGATTGATAGCAATAAATAATAGATGTAATCTTGGATAATTTTTATCTTACAGGCTAAAAAACAAGGAACAAGTGAGTTGGTAATCTGAGAATTGCGCAATGATGTCAGAATAAGGCAGGAAATAATCTGATTCTATTAAACTCCCCTCCAAATAACATAAAATAATGGCTCAAATTGAATTATAGAGTGGCAGAAATAATAAAGTCAAAGTAAAGCAATTACCCAGATTGAGACATTTTGGGAGGAGGTTAAGAAAAATCTGACCTACCAAAGTGATGGTCTAGATGGAAGTGAAGTGTAAATAGTATCTCATCAATCAACAGTAAATCTGGTGGACAATGCCATCAGCGCCTTGGCTTTGGGAACTTTCACCCTAAGAATAGTGAGGTGATAAGATGACTTATAAGGAGAAGGACAGAGTGCCCAGGCTCCCAGGTTGTGGTTGCTGTCAAGGAGGAGCAAGCACAAGTTGGTATGGGTGGTTATGGAGGTTAGGGTTACTCTTTGATGGAGAGGGCTGGTTGTGTGTACTAGTAGGAGAACAAAGCCCCTTGTTTTGGTTCCTGGGTAGATGGAAAAAATGATGCTTGTGACTGAGGGAGAATAATCAGTGGTACATTTCCAGGACCTCAAGGAGTGGGAGTTTTTGTGGCAGCAATGAAACAGAAAGTCTCAGTCCTAGCTTAGAAATAAAAAAGGAATACTTGAGCCAGTCATAAGTTAAGGCATAAACCAGAAAATAATTGCCCATAACTAGCTATGCATCATTGCACACTGGCAAAACCAAAAGTCAAGCATCCTCTGATAGAGCTCAGGAAACAAGAACACAAATAATTCCTCACACAGTGGGAGCAGAGTGGAATTCTAACATAAAGTTAACAGCCAAGAAACACACTATAACAAACAAGCAAACAGAAAAGGAATCTGAATGTAAATAGGTGAGAGAGTCCAGCCAGAGAAAACCTAGCGCCCCGAGCTGCGTGTAAGGGCCCGGATGGAGGCACTTGGATTACTGGGAGCTGCTCCTGGTTCCTGGCACACCTGCTCATGGGGTGGGGGCATGGGGTGACTTGTGTTGGCGCTTGAGGCTTGTGCCCGCCACTGGGGGAACAGAATACAGAAGGTGACTCCAAGTGGGTCTGGCTCAATGTGGGTGGCACCTACTTCCTAATCAACCTGCACATACTGAGCAGGACCCAACATGCTTCCTGCACTGCCTATGCCAGAGACATCTGGACTTGGACTTGTACAAGGATGAAACAGGTGCCTATTTAATAGACAGAGATCCCACTCTTTTGGGGCCAGTCCTGAACTATTTGAAATGTGGAAAATTAGTTATTAATAAAGACTTTGCTGAGGAGAGGCTGCTGGAAGAAGCTGAATTTTATAACATCACTTCACCAATAAAACTTGTAAAGGACAGAATTAGAAAGCAAGATAGCAAAACATCACAAGTGCCAGTCAAGCATGTCTACAGAGTGCTTCAGTGTGGAGAGAAAGAGCTCATGCAAATAGGTTCAACCATGTCTGATGGCTGGAAGTTTGAGCAACTGGTCAGTTCCTTTTATAACTATGGAAATGAAAAACAAGCGGAATTTCTTTGTGTTGTCTCCAAGGATTTGCATAATCCCTCTTATGGCACAACTAGTGAACCCAGTAAAAGGGTGAAGATTTCCCAAGAGGATATTCCGGGATGTGAAGACCACAGGATTGAGAATTGAAGAATTTTCACTTTTTTTCCTCCCAAAATACAATGAAATGCCTTGTTGAAAAACTTGGGTAAAGAAGAAACCTTCTTTAGAAAATTTTCTTTGAAATCTGGGTTTGAATTTGAATCTTTTTGGGGGAGGCCATTGAAGTAGTGTGAGATGGACTGGCTGTGAGAGCGTGAAGAAATCAATCCATGGCAGAATGCATAGAAAATGTGTGCGTATACTTGGTGCTGGCACAAGGCAGGACTCGCCATGAATGGAACTAGTACACTTCCTGAATTCTTCCCCAGATCTGTCTGTACAGGACTGGGCAGAAAGATCCCGTAATGATCCCTGTGAAGTGATTTTTATAACTTTTTTTTTCTTTGATATTACTTATTGAAAATAGTTTGAAGGAAATTGTACTTGGTGCTATATATTATAACCATGAAATCCAGATGTTTGAGGCCTTCACTGTTAGGAAATCCTTGGCAGTCCCAACTTACTGTCTTACACTATTTGGTCACCCCATCCATCCAATCTTTAAGAGATCAAATGATATCAGAATGTAATATGTTCAATCTAAGGGGGATATTTATACTTTTACACTTTTTTAGATATCCATATTTTATCAGTTTAAAGTTTAATGCCTAAGTTTCTCCTTGAAAATAATAAAAATTGGGGGGAGCCAAGATGGTGAACTGCAGACAGCGTTCTCTGTGAGCTCCTAAGACCTTCCCTCAGACCCAGATAAATTGAGCCTCCGAACTGGTTTGGGAGTGAGAGCTCCACGTAACACTTGGACTACAATGCACTTCTATCAACAATCTACTTTGAAAAAACATCAGAGGTTAGCTTCAGGGGAAATTGGCCGCTGGCCAAGATCAGATGCCAGCACTCCCGGGGTGAAAATCGGGCTGAAAGTCGGGCTGCAACAGAGAAGGATTTTAGGCACCCAGAAAGCCCCTGGGAGACACCTGGGCCACTTTGCTCTGCTTGTGGGCAGGTGCTTTGGCAGTTCTGCCTTTGGGAAAGGGTGGATTGAGAGCAGCTGAAAATGTGGTGCTAGTGCAGATCTAGCCTGACCAGCCTCAGACCAGAAGTCAACTCAGCAAACTGCCCCAGAGCAAATTGAAACCGCTGCAGAATCCCCTGCTGGTGACTGATACCTCAGCTCAAAAGCATGAGTAAGAAGCAGAAGAGAGCTCTCAACATAGACAGCTTTTAGGGAGAGAAAATAGAGAAGTCTCCAGATCCTGAGATTTTGAAAGTAATCCCAGATGAAGCCACAAAGGTAGACTTAAGCTGGTCTCCCTTCCAGAAGGCTTACCTGGAAGATTGCATAAAGAATCTCAAAATAGAGCTAGAAGAAGATTGGGGAAATAAATTGAGATTAGGGCAACAGAGATAAAAACTGGAAAACAGGACTGGTGAATTGGAAAAAGAAAACAATTCAGTGAAAAACAAAATTGGTGAATTGGAAAAAATCACCAATTCACTGGAAAATAAAAATGGTGAATTGGAAAAAATCACCAATTCACTGGAAAATAAAAATGGTGAATTGGAAAAAATCACCAATTCAATGGAAAATAAAAATAGCGAATTGGAAAAAGACAACAATTCACTGAAAAACAAAATTGGTGAATTGGAAAAAGACAACAATTCAGTGAAAAATAAAACTGGTAAAATGGAAAAAGAATGCATTGAATCAAGAAATTCAATTGGCCAGATACAAAAGGAGCTAAAAAAGATAACTGAAGGAAATAATACTTTGAAAATTAAAATTGAACAAATAGAAGTAAATGTCTCAATAAGACTTCAAGAATCAGTCAAACAAAAACAAAAAAAAATGAAAAAGTAGAAGAAAATATGAAATATCTCCTAGGAAAAACAACTGACTTGGAAAACAGATACAGGAGAGGCAATCTAAGGATTATTGGACTCCCTGAAAGCCACAATGAAAAAAAGAACCTGGATGCTATCTTGCAGGAAATCATGAAAGAGAATTTCCCTGATGTTTTAGAATCAGAAGGCAAAATTGGCATTGAAAGAATTCACCAATCACCTCCTGAAAGAGCAAATTATAAACACAATCGAAAATTTCATCCAGGAGAATGACAATAATGAGACAACATACCAAAATTTATGGGACTCGGCTAAAGCGGTTATAAGGGGTAATTTTATATCTCTAGATGCTTACTTAAAACATAAAATAGAGAAAGAGAAGATCAATGAACTGGGCTTACAATTAAAAAGCTAGAAAAAGACCAAATTAAAAACCCTCAATGAAATACCAAATTGGAAATTCTGAAAATTAAAGGGGAGATCAATAAAATTGAAAGTAAGCAAACTATCGAATTAATAAATAAAACTAAGAGTTGGTTTTATGAAAAAAATAAAATAGATAAGCCTTTAGTTAATTTGATTAGAAAAAGGAAAG